>JAQQZZ010043429.1:0-10323 GCA_030265115.1 Mopalia vespertina | reverse complement strand
GATAATGTTGTCACGACGTCCATGCGTATAGAAGGTATCAACAAGATAAAAACAATACTACTTAACACATGGTTTTCAAATTTTAGAAACCCATTGATCTTACATTACACTACATTCCTAATTAAAATGGGGTCATTCCAATAACAGATAACTATTTCCATAATGAAATCAGAGTTGCAATGGAAATAGTGACTGTTTTAGCTTGTTTCTCCTTAGCTCCAGCATTGATAGATTACTTCCGATGGGATTAAGTGAGTCACGCTCACCTCTTATTTAAAAATATGATAATAATGTGTGAGTATAGAAACCTGATTGCAATTTTCTGGCATCTCACTAATTTGTTGATTTTTTGTCGGCACTCTGCAGGCATCTTCTTAGTAGACAATACTTTTATTTTATAACCCAGCAGACATCAAGGACCCGGTCGACAGTTTCATCAGCCCGAACTTATCTATATGTATGCCTTGTCGCTAAATAATCTATCGATTACAAAATATTTTGTTATTACTATGAGTTAGGTAATCTGTTATTACCATATGCAATTACACATGTTTTTGCCCCAAATACAACCAAACAACATTACCCTGATACGTTGGATTGATATCAATAATGTCGTCTATCGTTAGCATAATACACTTCCTAGTCATAAAGTCTGGTACTACACCGATTTGTTTGCTTGGGATTTTACGTTGCATTTAAAATTCATTTCACTTGCGACTGCAGGCCAGCCCAATGATGGAAACCATTCTCGGTTACAAGCCTGGCCGAAATAAATCGTTCCTATTTATGGTTTGAAAATGTATCTCAATAGTGAGGTAATTTATAATATACTTGCCGTATACAAGAACCTACCTTTCACAGCTAATATTTTTTTACTTTCAGGTAACAACACATATGACACAAAACGTCTTCCATAAAACTTAATCCTACCTAGTTGTATTATGATGTGTACTTAAACTTCTCTCCTATCTAATTTGGAATAAGATACAGAGGAAGATAATCGTGTTATTTATTCAATATTATGGAAATCGTCATCCCCACTGTCGACTCTTTACGTAGAATGACAATGGGGTCACCCTTATCACTGTGGTGCAATTATTGTAAACATTTTTTTTATGATGGTATATATATTGCTAACTTTTCTATTTTTGATATGTTTTAACTAGCCACATATAGGGAATGCAGACGTACCGTAGGAGTGAATCCTAATCTGTTCCATGTTCGTTTTGGATGTCGTATGGTGCTTATGCTGTAAACGAGATAATTCACATAACTCCCTGGGGTATTCTTTCAGTACCGTCAAGCAACACTTGATTAACAATGACCTCTTACTCCAATGTCACCCTGGGCGCAAAGGTGATTCCATTTGAATGGATTACCATTATCTGTCTAATAGCCGAGAGAAGATTACGTCGACCAAAAAGAATCCATTATACAGGTCTCCATTTGCAGTCTGTCAGTTTGATAATATCATGAACAAAATCTAGTTGACAAGTTTATATTATATATTATAGAAGAAAGCAGTATACTGCCATATATATATGGCGAAGTAGCTTCAACATGTATACATGTTGAAGCTACTTCGCCATACCTAGACTAGGAATCCCGTACTCACAATTAATATGGTTAACTTTAGTTTATTATATTTCATTTTATGGTAGAAACATTACTTGATTGGCAGCTATGTCGCTTTACTTGGTCAAAACCTGTAATACTCATAATCATTAGCAAACATAACCAGTAACCATTCTTGTGTTATCAAATCTTCTGAGGATAATACCACCAAACTTCACAATTCCAAGACACGCTATCGTGGTGATAGTTTCTAATTTTATTATGTATAAGTTATACTTTCCGAAATATGAATGTGTCGTGTTGAAGCTATTTATTTTAAAATTAGTTTGCTTCTTAGATATCTCCATACCTTGTGATTGTCGCATTTCTGTGCTATTGCCACTCAAAAAGAACGGAAGTGTGTACAATGCTACATGAAACCACTAGAACATCAATCTATTTAGAGCAGTAACAAGCAGACTTGGAAAAACAAAAAGGGTGCAGGATGCAATAGGAGCATCACAGATTTATATGTAGGGGGAGTGACTGGTGTAGAGGTTTCAACACTTTACGGCAGAACTAGAACTCCAGTTACAGTATGCTGCTCTCATCCGCTGGTAGTGTAAACTATTATGTAAAGAGTGAATGAGTCTATAATGATCAAGTCTGTTATATCCCTGGATCTGACATGGGCTTATTGACAATGCAGCTTGTCAGTTAAATAAGAGTTGTTGTTGAGCCAAATTCATTCCCGGTAGTGACTATTGGAGCGAATGAAACCATCTGTTAACAACCAATAGACCGAGTGAGAATGAACTCATTCCAGTCCATCGACGTTCAACAGGAATCACGTGTTCTTCGAGACGTGGTAATTTCATAATTTCACAGCCCACCGATTCCTTGTATTTGACTGATTAGTACACAGCTAGCACCATTGACTTCTAACATCTAGACACCAAATCCCTGTATCTGTAAAATGTCTTAATTCGTGCCTATTTTTAATATTTCAGTTTTGATTTAGCACGAATGCCTCTTCGTATAGAGCCAGAGCCGGGTTTAAATTAAGAGAGACCCTAGGCTATTCCATTTGTGTGCCTCCCCCCCACCCCCCGCATGTCTTATAAATGCCTTTCACAGTGTGGCCCCTAGATTTGGGGGCCCTAGGCTTCAGCCCGGTAAGCCCAGACCTGCCTACCCTAGAATAAATTTATGTGTAAAAAATTAGTTTTTATGAGTATTTTCTTACCATTTTGTGTATTTTTGTGTAACAGCATAGGCTGGTAGCACATACTATTAATTCATGTGTGTATTTTGATGATGTATTTAACATGAATTGTGTGTACAAAATACTCCAGAATACACCGTCTGTGAGTATATATAAATCCGGTACTGTATAAAGCCTAGGCCGGTCTCTAGGTTATATTATTTTCCAGCCAAAACAAAAGAAATATGTTTCAGAACTATCAATTGTCTAGTTTAAATTTTTATAATTAGGGCCTCGGTAATATATCAATTTGCATGATAAGAGTTAACCCCGGTAAGCTGTTCAAGAGGGTTACCACTACTGTAATGTTATTAATGCTACATGGGAATAGTCTGTAAGCGTGTTTGTCCAGAATTCTCTACTTTCTTTCATTTTAAATTTGCTTACTTGATCACCCATTTCAGCATTTCACATTTAATTATTGTCGATCCCATGGCTCGGTCACTCATGCTATTTGGTATACTGTATAACATGTTAACCAGTGCGATCAACTGGATTTCTTATTTTTGGCGTCGAAGCGGTTCTCATAAAGGACAATAATGGCCATCTCGCCATGTCATTAAATAACCGGTTCACAATATTATGTATAACAGTTTATCCTTCTTTAGTATATTTGATCGTATGGCGCTTAAGTTTTGTCAGTTCGACTCGGATATACGTCATATTTATTTTTTATATCTAATTCTGTACAGAAAAGTGGTCCGCCCAGAAAGGCTGGCAGGCAGGATTTTTAGTCAGGCCGATTTCAGAGTTTAACCGGATGTTATTGACCTTAACTGATCAGTTTACCATAGTACAAAGTAGTGTAACTCAGAAGAACGAGAAACTCATCTTTATGTTGCCATCATCAGGAGAGTAATAGAAAAGGTGACAGGAAATATTTATAAAAATTAAAGATTATACATAAGTTAAAAAAACCATTACATTATTTACAAAATATATTACAATAAAAGCCAATTTACGACGGTAGGCCCTCTATATGTTACAGCAAAGACAACATTATAATTGCTAGCCATACTATCAGCCGCAACAAAAAACATCTGAGCCACAGATTGATTGATCAATTGGTATTTCAGCTACGATATGTGGCGTGAACATATAGTCAAAGTTGTTTATACAAGGTTATTTATTTAAGGATAAATTTCAATCAGACTGAACCCTTGGCAGTAAACATCAAAAATAGAAACAAATCAACCGAAAAGGGCCTACATTAGTGTAAACGTTTTTGGGGTGTTTTTTTGTTGTTGGATAAAATTTATCAAAATATCAAATATTTCATCTTGAATCTAAAAATTCTAAATATCGTGTTTAAAACTATGTCAGATATATTTATTTACAATTGTTCATAAAGATCAATGTCGACGTTTTCGTTTTGGCGAGCCACCAGCACTATGCGTTCTGTTGGCTTTTAATTATGATATGTATTCAGCTACCCCAACTGAATACATACCTAACACTTCTTTTTGCTCATAAATCATTCTGTAACCAAGAACTTATACCACAAAGTTCCTCCAACTACTTCATCAAACAAATAAGCATTCATGGATATAATATTCGAGGAAATTTCCATAGAACACCGTGCCTTACCTTTCCTATTATTCTGTTAAGACAACTGGTCCAAGGGAATTGAACAAACTCTCTCTAGTTTTACGTAATATTCAGTCCTTTTCTCTTTTATTATCCAAATTGAAAGCTCACGTCATGGAATTTCTCAACCTATAATAAAAGACTCCGATCACACTGGTGGCTAATGGGTTATTGTATTAATCATTGTATTTTATATTCAACATTATTTAGTTAGTTACTTGTTCTTTTGGCTTCCTCTTTCTAATCGATGCACATTTTAAATTATATATTGTCTGATTGATTTCTTTCAAGCTTGTGACATGAACTTACTTGTCGCCTACATTAAAGTATATATATGTATCATTTAATTTATAACGGGATAGAACGAGTTCTGCATAGGAACTTTATTCCCGCCTTCCTGGATTTACTTGTATTACTTTCAAATCATGTTTAAATTTTGGGTGAATAAATAATCAATCAATCAATTAATCAACCGAGGATGGTTGCTTTGTTCCGCCCTCGAGAAGGCGGGTGGACCATTTAACATCAACAGGCCCTGCAGAATACTTCCCGGGCTTTCTCGGTTGATCGTAAGAGGCGAGAAAGTGGCAGTCTGTTGGCAGTGGGTTGCATCCCGTGTCGGAAGAGAATGAGATCCTGGTGACTGCGAGGCATCTTGGCTGGCAAAAGGGTTCCACATTGCCATGTTGCTCCAAGACGTCACTTTGGCTCCATATTCTCCTAAACGGGTGGTCAGATTGGCCCGATCTGATCAATCGGTTTGTTCCTGACTTCTGTAATGAACTAAAATTGATTCCTTCGAAATTAATAAAACCATAATTGAACGAAATGATATTTTTAAAAAAAAGGTTAAACACATTATACCTTAATATCATTGCAGAAGGCGGTGACTTCTGGGCCAATGAAGTGGGAAGCCAAAGATTATTTTTTAAAGTTTCCTATTTAAGTATACCACTCATGGAATCCTCGCTACCGACCTCTTCTGGATACCGCTGAGGAGATATTTGTTGTTGGCACTCCGTGGCGGGTGTGGAACATGGGTTGTGAAACAATTACACCCTATTATGGCTTCTCAATCCCTCTCTCCCCCCCCCTCCCCCCCCCCACACACACACCCTACAAACATAGGGAAAAAAACGAAAAGTAGACGAAATCGATTTAAACGAAAAATAAACTGGCCTAAATTCATTGTAATAAGTAGTCAAAATGAAAAGTCTGTAGCGAAACTATCGCCTTTTAAAAGGCTTATAACTGCTGAGGGGACCCTTAAAAATGTAACCAAAATGCGCTATGGTGATATTCTTGTGGAATGCACAAGAGAGCATCAGGCGGTTAACTTGCTTAAGTTAAAGAAATGTTAGAGTTACCTGTGACAGTCACACCACATCGATCACTTAACAGAAGTAAGGGAATCATCCGAGACAGAGATCTCTCTGATCTATCAGCTCGGTGATGAAGACAAAACTAATGTTAAGCGCTTTACAACTAGAAAGGATAGCAGCCTAACAAAACTCAACACCTACTTGATTACTTTTGATTTAACTACAGTTCCAGACCACATCTACATTGGTCCTAACACGATGAGGGTAGATACCTTCATCCCCAACCCCCAAGCAAGTCCATTGGGTCGGAGTGGGTTGCTCTGGCAAACCGCTTTGATGCCGTGGAAGGGATGGAGGTAGTCACCGGGCCTCATTCCTCTACAGCTCGCTCACCTCTGCACGCATAGTGCTAGTGGCTCGCCGAAACGAAAACCCCCGCCATTGATATTTAAGAATAATTGTAAATAACTATATCTGACATAGTTTTAAACACGATATTCACGAGTTTTAGATATACAATGAAATATTTGATGTTTAAAGATATTTGATACCCCCCCCGGTGTTTTCCAACACTATTGTTGGTCCTTTTCGGTTGATTTGTTTCCTTTTTATGTTTACTGCCAAAGATGCAGTCTGTTGGAAATTTATCTTTATTTAAAGAACCTTGGATAAATGAGTTTGACTATATGTTCACGCCACAGCGTAGCTGAAAGACCTCTGGGTGTGGCGTTAAACACCAATAAATCGAGAAGGCGGATGTGGGCGATCTGTAGAGAGAAGAAGCCTGATGTCTACCGCCATCCCTTACACGGCATCAAAGCGGTTTGCCCGAAAAACCGACTCCGATGAAAGGGACTTGATTGTTGAAGCTTCTGGGGAGAGGGGTCCAACCCTCTCGATGTTAGTTACATCTGGCTGCTCAAACTGAAACGTTTAAACAGCGTCCCTTGTGGCTTTCGATGGGCGATCCTCTGGGCCAGATGTTTTTTAGTTTTTCTATGGATATATGATTTATTATTTTGTTTGTTTTGCTTTTTTGTAACAGTTTGAGTGGATGTAGCAGTGTTCATGTATTGTGTTGACGGCGTTCACCAACAGTTGGCCACGTAAGGAACACATTGTAGCATCCAACTTATTTGGATTCAAACTCTTCAAACTTTGTATCCACTCGTTTTCAATTGGGAACCAGAAAAAAAAATCCATTTGTTTTCCAATATGACCAACCAAGCACCAATTTGGCTAGTCTCCCTTTACAGGAATATCAAAATCTTGTTCCTACAATGTCTACTCTTCTCTCACAAAGACCCATTAATATTATTATTCACTTTTATAATTTGGACGAAAAAATCCCATGTCTCATTTGCAACCGAGTAGACACAGCCGTTAATTTAATTTTAAAGGCGGAAGTGACGATTATCGACTTTCAAGATATACAATGAAAGTAAAAAGTTTTGGTCGAAAATCGTTGGCCTTTAACCTGACCACTTGTGCAGATCAAATTTGATCTCATTTTGGAGGGGAATAGTGGGAAAACGCGATATGCATAATTCGGCAGTGTATCAAACAGATATGCCAGGAAAATCCACCGTTGAATAAATAAACAATAAGCCAAGACTGACGTAGCCAGGGTATGCATTTGTCGCCTAGTCTCACGTTTGTTACACTGATTTAGTCCCTTGGAGGGTAAAACACCACTTACGATTGATGCTGGATTGTGCAATGCATATCTCAGGGCCGATTTCTGAATAATAAAACAATGAAATACAGCTAACGTTAATACCGCGTGATTGAGAGATCATCAACTTCACCACGGGAAATTAATAGTTGGTGCCAGCCGCACAACACATGTTTCTTATCATGAGACGAAGGATACAGGCTATATTAAATAATATTATTAATAAATATAAAATCTCCATAATTCAAGCTGCACAGTCTTTGCTCCTGTATTGTGCTAGCTAGTCATAAGCCTACAGATCTAACAAACCGTATTTCATAAGATATCCATAAGATAAATGCAGAACATAATACGGTGTAATACATGTAGATAAGAATGTAGAATCTGTAGAATCCTCTAGAGAAACTTTAGGACTAATCATCGGCTGTGATTGTATTGCCAATATTGTTCGGCCGTTTAGGAATTGAGATGGATATATCGCAAATACCAATCATACAGGAACGACTGTTGATGACGTTTGGTTTCCTCACTTCTTAGTAACTCATGTATATCAAATCAAATATCTGATAAAGTCAGATAGCAACCGAACGAAAGAACTGAAAAAACCAAGACACTGTCAGTTAATCATTTTATTTTTAAACAATATTTCGTGTGGCAAATTATTGAATTTTTAATCTCGATGTAGCTAAGCAAGCGATATGTGAAAAACGTTGTTGTTGCAGCTTCAACAATGGACAGTCGTGGAACACAACTCACATAACCTTATATACGAACGTATTTGATTTTAAGGGATCAGTGTTCACAGACTCCTTTTCTTTCCTAAGTGTAAAACAAAATTGTAAGATTTATTAACCACAATGTTTGAAAGAGTAGAATAAGTAAAAAAATAGGACAACAGTCGCTTTGCTTTTTAATCCAGTTATATAAAACTAAATGTTAACACAGAACGATGCTGCAAACTTTATTTGACAGGAAAAATACATATTAGAAGATGAAAAACAAACTGTACATGGAAATAATGTTGTTTGGTTGCTTGGTTGTTCAAAGATGAAACAAGTGGAATAAAAGAACTGTGCTCTGTCTTCGAGGATAATCAGACAAGGTATTTCATAGTGACATTTGTAGTGGATTCATATATCCAGGTGTCGTAAGTTTTGTTACCTGTGAACAATAAAGTGAAAAACAAAGAATCTGGGAACCGTGACACTACTCTTAACATGCACGTCCTGTACAACACAGTCAATAGCCGAGGACTTCGTTCCGACAGGGCCTCTTGGTCGGTTTGATCAAAAATACTAAATGCTGGCGTAAATTTGAGCTATTTGTTTTTATATTTCAACATAAAAATTCATATTTGTTCCACACATTTCTATTCATTCAGGCTAAATGTAATGTACACATATCTAATGTGTACAACTATCAACAACATTTTGGCCACTATCCTTAAATTGGTTTTATCAACACTTAATTTACGTGAGAATGTAAACCAGCTATCCCAATCAAACAAATTAAGAAGAAACTAACAAGTTCAATCATTCTAAAATGAATTTTTTGGCTTTTTGTAAAAGTAGAGTCTCCGCGTGACTTCCTGGTAGGGCAGTAATGGTGCGGGTTTATCCCAAAGTTCCCAGTCTGCGTTAAAAGCTAGATGGTACTTGATGGTAACAAAATGATTGGTGACCCCTAACGTTTTGGAATTGAATATAGCAAAACACTTCTTCAATGTTTTGTATATATCGATCATATGGCACCAATCTTGATATCATTTTACATCCGGGGATTATTCGTCAGTTTCACCTAAAAAAAGCTCTGCCATCACAAACTGCATTTTTCATTCTTTTTCATTCCTGGAATGTCCCGGAATTTTTTATTTGGTTTCCTATCAAGCTCTACGTCCTGGATAAATTTACATATAATGCATCATTGAATCATAAAGACAATAGAGTATTCGATGCGTACACGCACAATTTATACAGACACGGGTGAAATCCCTCGAAACCATTCTTGTTAGAGCAGACGGGCTGCACGCAATGCATAGAGGTAAGACGGCTACAGTTTAAATCAAATGTTGAAGATGTTTGAAACGAACTATCATTACAAATTACATGTAGCTTTTGTGCAATAGAGCGTCGCTGATAGGCTGCGATCCCACGAATTTGGGTGTATGCTGACAATAAACATCCAGCATATGAGGCATGGTCAGAATACAACTTAGCAGCGTTTTGTCGCATTGTCTATCTGTATGAGTCTTTATATAGATATACCATGTGTTCGGACGATGGTGTAACTGATAAATCCAGTACCTTAAGCGAGCACGTGCATGTCTCACACGTGGAAAATCTTATTCAATCGAGAACTGTTTTTGTTGGTTGGACAGACACCGTTTGATATAATTATACTGTCCGCAAGTTAGGAGGACAACGAACAAAATACAATGGACATAAGAGTTTAAAATTTAGAAGTACACAACATCTTAATACTACTAAATTTGTAGCCGATTTATCTCGTGTTCCAACGAGGCCCTGGATGATGTTGATGGTGCCTGGTATTTATTTTAGAGGCTCTTTATTCAGGTTCTCGATGACCACGCCCATCAGAGAGAAATTCGTTTTGCGAGAAAATTTCACCTCATGGATAAAAAATGATGTCATCCACGAAATGCGTAAAAAAGATTTCTTCTTAAGGAAACACAAAACCACTGGATTAAGTTTCTATTTTATAAGTTGTTAGCCACAGCGCAACTATTAAGTGGGTCTAAATCGCTATTATCCTGGGAATCTATGGAAAACGCTTTAGAAAATTCTCAGACTCAGACAAAAAAGAAACTTCACACTCATAAATTTTTAAATATTTTCTTGAAACTTAATACAAGAGATATTATTATTATTATTAGAGGTAAATGCGTTGTCAAAGACATCATG
>JAQQZZ010043418.1:0-10323 GCA_030265115.1 Mopalia vespertina | reverse complement strand
CTCCTCTCCCCACCTAGTTAAATCACTGGTCTCTGGCTCAAGATACCTTGTCACGGATTTTAAATTTTGGGTATCTGGCTTAAAATCCCTCACCATGGAGTTTAAATCTCTGTTTTCTTGCTTAAATCCATATAGTCGCAGAGTTTAATAGATATTTTTGATCTTAAAATTTCGAGTTCATAGAATTTAAATCACAGGTCTCTGGATCAAAATCCCTCAATACGGAGATTAAATCCCGGGTATATGGCTTAAAATCCCTTACCACCGAATAACGTATCATATCTCTAGTTCATATCCCTTGTTACGGAGTATAAATCACTCGTTTAAATAACTAATCACGGAATTTAAATTCTTGTTTTCTTACTTAAAATTTCTATTCAGATAATTTCAGCCCCGGGATGCTGACATTAAATTCCCCATGACTGACTGGTCTTTGACTTTGTGGTTTGGGTTACCAAGATGAGAAACTAACAACTTTTTGAATCAGTAATCCAGGATTAGTGATTAGTGTTTAAATGGGATCTGAACATCTGACCGAGCCTTGCGATTGATTCCCTGGTCAAGTCATATTGACAAATTGCACTTAATGGAGTCAAATCACTTATTTGACTCTTAAATGACTATTAATTCGGAGTCACCTCTAATGATAACCCTTGACATGTCTCAAATCACCTGTATTAATTGTCCGTGGCATATTCCTAGTCACTTAAAATGACTACCTGTGACATATTCCAAGTCCCCTCAATTGATTTCTTATTGGTATATAATCGGACTCGGCTTCTAAGCGATTGATTGGATGCGTAGGAAATTCTACGCAACCAATCAGATGTTGTGTTACGAGAGAAAAATGACAGCGATAGTCACAAATGAAAGTGGTTGAAGTGTTGCCGAAAAAAAATATTTGTTAAGGGTATTCAACAAACACAAGGAGAGTATTGCATAATTAGTCCTCTCTAGTGATTGTCCGTGACATATCCCAAGTCACCTCTAGTGATTGTCCGTGACATATCCCTAGTCACCTCTAGTGATTGTCCGTGACATATCCCAAGTCACCTCTAGTGATTGTCCGTGACATATCCCAAGTCACCTATAGTGATTGTCCGTGATATATCCCAAGTCACCTCTAGTGATTGTCCGTGACATATCCAAATTCACCTCTATTGATTACATGTGATATATCACCAGTCACCGATAATGTGTCCACTGACACTTCTATTTATTGTCCGCGACATAACTAGTCATCTCTAGTGATTGTCCGTGACATATACCTAGTCACCTTTAGTGGGTGACCGTGATATATCCCCAGTCACATCTTGATATTATTCGAGGTCTAACCGGACCTATAATCGTATAACACTCTTAATACAAGACCATATGTTTGTCTTGCATGGACTTCATTTGAGTCGACTTTATTTACATAACTTTGTTCAACCTGTCTTTCAGGAAATGAATTAAATGTACGGACATAATTGCCTCTTTTTAATGCAGTATATTCCTTTAATAAAAAGGAGGCAATATGTTATTTTGATGAATAACATTCATTTTAATAGACAATTTGTGCCAGGTAGCTGTCATTATATGGCCGTGTTTAATCACTTCCTTTGTGTTGGAGATTCATTTCTAAACGTTAAACTAACTTTAAAATAACATTGTATGTAAAAAAAAAGCACTTTGAAAGGAAAACATTCAAAGTATTAAATTGTCTTTTTTCAGTTGAGCTTCGCACGGTTTTGTTTTTACAATGATTACCCATTATTACGAGCTTTAATATATACATGAACACATGCAACCACAGCGTGAGAACTTACTGCAAATGTGATCACTCGAAGTGTCTTATTTATGTTTGTAAATACATTATATAAAAAATACTTCACTGCAAACCTCATCAATCGAAAATTATCATCAATCAAACACTGCTGTTTCGGGGTAAGTGGATTCCATCCGTAAGAGCTGCTCACCCGATTAACAAAAATATCGTTAATCAACCGCTGTTCTACAAAGGCTGTAAACTGTGGATATCTACGTGGTATATAACGCCTGATTCAAAAGGACAACCCGTTTCACAAGAAAACATACTTTTTAAATAGAAGTACGTCAGGCTTAACCACCCTTAGCCTAATCTTAGTGAGAATAAGCATGACGACAATATTACGTTTAAGACAGTTAGAAAGAAGAAATTCGAGTAAGGCAACAATTTTCAAAGATAGAAAAGATCCTCTTGAAGTCCACACAGGCAATGAACTAATACAGTGATACTGATGCCGCTGGATGTAATTTTAAATATCGTGCACACTTGTATAGAGGTTTTCAGATACCTGGCTGAAGGTAATTTCTCTGATTTGTTTGGTTGGGGTTTAACGTCAAGGGTATTTAACTTATATGACGACGTGCCAGCCCAATGGGTGACAGAAACCATCCTCGACACCACTGGCAACAAACAAAGACATGGCGGGACAAATACAGGACAATAACAGGACACAATACAGACACCACAAACAGATCGGCTTCCTGTTCCCCTTTAGCTCTGAGAGCACCAGGGCAACACGAAGCTCCCTCCAACCACGCGCTAAAACGGAATATATGCATGCTGTTACCGTGGCGTCTGCATACCGATCCATAATTGCTGCCAGTTGGGTCATAAACAAGCGATTTTCAGATTGGATAACGTTTCCTTAACTGTTAAAGAAATTAAAGGATGATTTTTATGACATTGTCAACTTCCCAAATGCAGTTGGCGTTGTCGACGGCACACTCATTCCAGTTATTGGGGGACAGTATGGTGAGCCGGCAACCATCTACAGTGACAGTTATCGCGCCATATATGTACACGCTGTAAGGAGAAAAAAATGACATTTTTTCATGGTTTACCGTAAATTAGCGAAACAGATGCGACCGACATTTACGGTAAGTCAAAGCATTACTAAAAGGGCACTTTTTTTCTGTTACGTTCACTCTGCATGCAGTCAGATGTATGAAACATACATAGACCGCGTAATGGTAGTGCTAGTTTTAGTGACACGGGACCGCTTGTACATATCAACCGGATACTAAAAACCGGATTTTTTAAAACCACATGTCAACTGAAAACATGCTAAACGTATGTGTTACCAGAAGAGCTATTTTGATATGTTTACAACAGATTAACATTGCGTGTTGTAACAGATGCCTTTCAATGTATCCATAAGCAAACGGAAACACTGGTGACGTTGAGTAACGTCGTACTCAAGGGTATTTCATTGATATGACGAAGGATTGTCCATTTCATACTGTTCCTTGCTTAAAAACGGTGGAAAGCAGAGAGGAAACCATGTAAAAACCACCCCCAACATTGCCGGAGCCCCATCGTGTGACTCGTATACCTGATAATCAACAGACGGACTCGAAGCCCTGGACGATACATCGAAGAAGGATTAGGAAGCAAACGTGTTAACCACTAGGCCACGGTCGCGGTGAAGTCGTTACTATGCAAATCGCACCATGCATGCGCTTCAACGAGTACCTTAATACATCAGATGTAATCGTGGAATGTTGAGTGCAATGTATTTTCTTAGTTGAACGTCAATCAACCATTGTGTAAATTAAAAGCCTTTCTGTGTTATGTAGATAATTGTTACTTCTATTGAGATATAAATAAGCGAAGCACAGACACTTAACGGAGTGATGTTCGTAATACACACCACCTGCTCTGTTCTATTGTTATTGTATGTTGGATTGAAAAAGTATTATTAGGAATTAAGAGTAAACGTATATGGAAGAATATCATCAGTTACATGCAACGTCAAATCTCAGATTAACTAAATTATTAATGATATAAAATGTATAATTAAAAAAACAACGAAACGTTCGGCCAAAATTGTGTTTTATGGAAACACTCTGATTTCCACGATTTTATGAATTATCATAAAAGTAAACAATAACATCAGTTGTAAAAAAAATAAGTACACAAAAGGGGATTCGAGCCTAGGGTACGCAGTCGAATAATGACACACACCAAACTCCATCATGTAAAACTACTGCCAATTGTCAGTTTTCATGTGTTTTTTTTTAAATTGAAACGTTAATGTAGTCGTGAAAGATTTACCACCAACGAATACAAACTTTCATTTCTTCCGGAAATCGTTATCGTGTAATTCTTTAGATTCATAACTTTTAGGCGCCCTTGTATATACGTTAAACAAAGAGGCGTTTACCCAAATTAAAACACCTGATTGAATTGCGCATGACTGCGTTCGCTTGCATTTGGGTAGAAATGGGAGTAAGCAGTCTTCAGGTTGTTAATTTATTTATTTTTAATCTTCATGCGAGTCAGTTGCACAACGTCAGCGCCCAACATTATTTAGTTCCTTGCAGATTATCAGTCTGCACTGGAAACATAAGTGAAGCACATTATTGTACTGAGTTTATGTAAGACACAAATGGATCCTATTTACTATGGCAATATACCTATTATGTGGATATTATTGTGTGTGCGAGTGTGAGTGTTGGCTTAGCATACACCATTGAAGACATACCCTTCGCAGTTAACATAGAATAAAAACAAATACGCAAACAAAACTCAACAGGATATCAATGGACCCAATGATTGAATGTTATAGCGAATCTATTGGAAAGCTAATAACTGTGGAGAAGAAAATAAAGAGCACGATTCATGTCTATGGCAGTGCTAAACATTGGCCTACCTAAGGTTAAAGGTCTTAAACACTCACCTACCTAAGATTAAAACAGAGATTATTTTCTCTAACTGTAAAGCAGTGCGTTTCTCAGAACCCCGCCCCTCACACACACACATACTTTGTAGGTGAATGACCTAATGTTATTTATTGATGTATTTTCTTTTCCTCATCCTCAGACCCGAAGTTTCTTACCCCTCAACAGCGGTGTGCACGAGGAGATTCAGTTTTCGGCCATCCTGAAGAGTGTGCCATGTACTATAACTGTAGTGATCCCCATATTTTTTTCCCCTTGAAAGGCGAAAAATATCTGCAAGAATGTGATTATCCCAAGTTATTTAACATGGATACCCTAACATGTGAAGATTTCGCCAATGTAACATGTGGTACACGCAATGAACCAAAGGCAGGCTGTAAGTACTATTTATTTTATGTAAATTTTACTGATAGTTATCATGATCTTTAGCAGACGTATGTTAGTAACTATGTTCGAGTAAAACAGTACAGTTTTGTCATCTGTTTGTTTGTTTGTTTGGGGTTTAACGTCGTATTCAAGGGTATTTCACTTATATGACGACGGATTGTCCACTTGACACTGTTCCTTGCCTTATTACGGAGGAAAACCGGGAGGAAACCTCGTAAAAACCACCCCCGCGATTGCCGGAGCCACATCGTGTGACTCACTCACATACCTAATGGTCGACAGACGGATTCGATTCCGTGAACGGTAAATTGGAGTAGGATTAGGAAGAGCACACGCTACCTCTAAGCCATGGCCGCGGGCCAGTTTTGTCATCTGAGAATATATAAATTATAATGTGTGACCGCCTGGTTTTCTGCGCTAACATGTGCGGACGATCATCTCATGTTGAACTGCCTGGTCTCCTGTCCAGGTATGTGTGGAAGATCATCTCATGTGAATGGTCTGGTGTTCTGTCCTGATATGTGCCGAAGAACTGACATCTCATGTGGACTGGTCTTCTGTGTTGACATGTGCGGAAGATCATCTCAAGTGGAATGACCTGGTGTTCTGTCCTGATATGTGAATAAGATCATCTTATGTTGAACTGGTCAGTTGTAATGTGAGCCAAACACCAAGATAGAGCAAACCCGTACCACTCCTCCCCTCCTCCCCCCCCCCCCCTCCTCTCCCCACCCACCCAACACAAAAATAATTACATTGAGTTTACTGCCTTGAAGGCATTTGAATTAATGAAATTAATTGTAAATATACATTTTTGTTTTTTCTTCAGGTGACTACTACCGTAATCGTTGTGGAAGAGCACATTGTCGACCGTGTCGATATTCCTACCCTAGCTGTATTAACGTTACTGATGGGATATACTACGATCAAAGCCGCCCCTGGACTGCCAGTTATGTGGAGTGTAAAACTGAGCGGTCCATACGCACTGATTGGTGCAAATCTCTTCACGGTATCCATCAGATTTTCTCGCCCGATATTTTACAGTGTGTTAGTATTTATGATGTACCGCGACAGTTTAGCGGACTGAGACCGGACTGTGCAGATAAAAAAGACAAGCTTCACCCAGAAGAAAACGGACGATGTAATATATACATACAGTGTACCAAGCAAGAATATGCAGGCTACGGAAAATGCCCCGAGGGAAACAATTTTGACCCAATAACCCAGAGTTGTAGGCCCGCATCAGCCTTCTGTCCACCCTGTGGCAACTCTTTCTCTCTGGTGAGTTTACCCTGTAAATATTTAATAAATGATTACAAACGCATGGAGCGAAACATTAGCCCGGGGCATATGTTAATCCTAGAATCGACTACATCTCTGCGCTTGTCTAATGATGGTTATCTGTTCGGAATTTACATTGATCTAAGATGAATATCTTTCATTACTAATTACTGAAACGGTGGACTTTCTATCATTCTATAAAATATGCACCTTTGGGTTCATGTCGGAACATCTTTCGACACTTTCCGTACCGGTACAGTTATCTCGGAGGTAAATGGAAGCAATAATATTACACGAAAACGTGTAATATTCGCCGGAAGTTTTGTGTGCATGCGTGGAAATCAACCAAAGTACACCGCGGATTTGTATAGAAAAAAACCCACATCAAACAAGGCTGTTTCTCATTTAAACAAAACACTGTACCTTTTTTATGTATGACTTTCGTCCACTGTAAGTATTTTAATAATGATGCTGCTCCAATGACGTCATCATATCAACACAAGAATAGACGTAAATAATAAACACGTGGATAACTCGGCCATATGATGAAAGTAACTACATGCGAGTTACCTCTGTTTCGTTGTCCGTTTGATAACTAGAAGACCGAGATAGCTAACCGACAAGTGAACTGTTAATTAACTATAAATTAGGAACTCAGAGATATAAGAATCATACACACTGTATTTGTAAGCCACGGCGGGCTTCTACATTTTAGCGAGAGTACAGCAAACAGCATGGGAACAGAGCAAACTCTAAAGTGTCTCCAAACAGTGGAGAGCGGTGTAGCTCATGAATATTCAATATCGTTACGACGCCCATTGAAATGAGCTCTCCATCAGAGATTATTTACGGAAATGGCCGAGGTTGTTCTGACATGATACGGGTAAGGGCTGTTGTTGTTGTTGTTGCCGTTGTTGTTGTTGTTGTAACGCCTCTTTTTTTTCTTCTCTTATTTCTTCGTTCCTTCCTCTTTTAGGAATGGAAACAAGACAAAGAAATAAGGGGCTTGAATCATCGATTGTTGTACAATAACTCCGACTTTAGAGATACAGACGTTACGTAAGTGGATTATGTACTAGGTCAGTATTTAGTATTATTGCAATACTTAAATATCATATTTTGTAAGAGGTGGGGTTATTCATCTCATGCCGACGGCAGGTGGTTGGAGGGAGCTCCCTGTTGCCAAGATACTTTCAGAGCTAAAGAGGAACAGGAAACTGATCTGTTTGTGAGGTCTTTTGTATTGTCCTGTGAGTGTCTTGTTTTTGCCTCGCTTTGTCCAATTGTTCGTTGCCAGTTGTGTCGGCGGTGGTTTCCTTCACCCATTGGACTGGCACGCCGTCATGTGAGTGAAATAACGTTAAGACGGCGTTAAACCCTAATCAAAACAAACAAAGAACACATGGCGACGTGCCAACCAAGCGGCCTCAAAGACAAACAAAACAGGATAAAACAATTGACCTAGATACTTTTTATATTAGAACCTTTATTTATGATGCATGTGCATGGAACGACTTTATTTCAGTCTTAATTAATTTCTATTTTTTTTAATGAGAAAACGTTTAGGGATTGTGCCTGTTGATGTTTTATGCCCAAAGCTCGCCCTGTTGATTTGTTTACAAGCCCGACAGGCCGTCATACAAAGCTAAAGCAGCCGATGAACACATGGAGTATAGTCGCAGGACAACCAACACTATTAAATTCATTATTTAAGGTCATTAATAAAGCAAAAAGGGAGTCGCCATCGGCTGATTAAAATCGTCGCCGTCTTACCTCCGTAAAATAGAGTATAGTCAGCTTGGTCATTAATCAGCACCATGTTTTTCGGTAAATTGTGCGGTCGTCGTCGTCCGCCAATTACAACTGTTCCAATGCACCGGGACTATTTTATGATGTTGTACAGCTGCAGATCAATACAATTAGTTTTTAAAATTGCTAAGAAAAATTCCTATTGAAAATTTTTCAATTTTAGTTGGACCCACATTTACACACATTTTAGCAACTGGGTCTTTCCTAGCACAATATATAGGGCTAATTCCTCCGTCTTAGCCTCCGATTTAAACCGGAAGCGGTCTAACCCCCATGCCTAACGTACAGCCCGCTTGGTCATAAACCAGGACCATTCTAATGTAGTGATATTCGCTACAACATCGTAAATTGTGCGGTCGCCGTCAGCGAATAACAGCTGTATAAATACACCGGGTCTATGGCTATGCTATGATTTCATTCAGCTGTAGATCAATCCAATTACCTTTTTAAAGATACCAGTCACCCCTATCAAACAAACAAATTATTAAGATACTAACAAGTTTAATCATTCTTAAATTAATAAAATTGTTTAATTTTCTGTTGACCTACGTACATTACACATTTTCAAATTTTTATGCACCTGAATTTTGGGGGGTAAAAGTAGAGCCATCTCGTGATTTCCTAGTAAGACAGTAATGGCACTGGTTTATCCCAAAGTTCCCAGTCTGCGTTAAAAAGCTAGATGGTACTTGATGGTTACAAAATGGGTACGAGAGTTGTCTTAGTCTCGTCCACTATAGAATCGCGAAAATACGATTGACTTTGACAAAGCACGAAGAGTGGAGTGCAAGGGCCGACAACTCTGCTAGAGATTGGTCGTTACGTGTGGCTGACATCAAGGGACATGTGTTGGATTCCAGTAAAGCGTCAGAAAAAAATAACTTAAATGTGGTTGAACTATAGGCCTATCTTAGAACACTGCGCGAAGCACCAATCAACCAGCCCGCAGCCGTGGCTTAGTGGTTAGCGTGTCTTAACTTAACTATGATGTACCGTACACGGGTTCAAGTCCGCCTATCGACCATCCGGTGTATCAGAGAGTCCCACGACAAGGCTCCGGCAATCGAGGGGGTGATTTTTTACGAGGTTTCCTCCCGTTTGTCCACCATATTTAAGCAAGGAACAGTGCGGAATGAACAATCCGTCGCCATATAAGTGAAATACTCTTGAGAACGACGTTAACCACCAAATAAACACAGACTAACAAACGCACAAACTTTTGTGTTCCACAAAATAGTTAGGAGAACTACATGCGTTGTGGAATTCAGATGGGTTCCCGCATGTATCCATATATATCCGACATCGATTACCATGCCACAATTTACCGTGTGACCACGTGGTGAATTTAATCGAATTAGTGCTTAGAAAATAGGATATAGGATTGTGCAGAACTTCTGTGTTAGGCCTTTATGGGATATATTTTTTGCAAACTCTACTAGTTTTCGTTGATACGCGTTTTTTATAGGCAAAATGGTTGAACAAATTAATGCATTTCGTCACTAAACTGTTCTGAAATTATCTGTCCATATGTTCAACAATTTATGTGGTAGAATAGATCACGGTCACCACGAAAACAAAGGCTAAAAGGCGCTTCATGAAGTCGTTGAATTCGACAAGGCGATTCAAACAGGACTAGATTTGACAAATGAGGACGATACTCTCGTCGTGGTCACAGCAGATCACTCACACGTGTTTACTATTGGTGGATTCACGACACGTGGCAACGACATTTTAGGTAAGTGCTTTTCATTGGATACCACATAGCCAATCAAACACAAAATTATGTATTGAAACTACATTACAACTTAACCACCAACAATTTTTCGACATATATGTATAGGGAGTAGCTTGCCTAATAACACTATCTGTTACAAGAACAGAAAAAACAGGTCATATATAGTTAAATAGCATTCTGTAACCATCAAGTAAGCCAGCCATCTAGCTTCTCAATGCAGACTGCAACTTTGGGATTAACCGGGCCATCCTTATCTTACCAGGAAACCACCCAACTCGAGACAAGGTGTGTCTTGGCGTGAAACTCTATTCCACACCTTGTCACATTTGGGCCATATTTGTAGTCAAACGAGGAAGAGTTATCCCTCATAGTTCGAATAATCGGCAATGTGCAGCAGCCTGTAA
>JAQQZZ010043407.1:0-10324 GCA_030265115.1 Mopalia vespertina | reverse complement strand
AATACCTCGAAGTAATAAACTATTTTGGTCTTTAGGGATTGATTTTTAGTTTCTAATTTTCTTTGGCTGCAGTGCTTTAATGGCACTGGAGGAAAATTAACTTTCAAACCTGATTGAAATGCTTCACATCTGGGTTGGGCTTGTATCATTTATTGTTGGAATACACCACCATCATATAAGTGAAATGCCCTTAAGCACGGCGTGACACATCAACTCAATCAATCAATCCATCCAGCAATCAATCAATATGGTACAGTGCAGTTGAGGTGTTGATAAATAGCCATATGTAAGTTTTGAACGACATTAAGAAGTGGGGTAACATAATAATAGAATTTCTGGATAACAACTTCTTGTTTTGTGATTGAACACAACGTTTCTATAGATATGCCTGTATCGTCATCAGGTGTAAAATGACTGAAAAAAGGGAAAGTCAATTTACACCCAATGACGATACAGGCATATGTATCGGAACGTTGTGTTCTATCTGACACAAAACAAGAAGTTGTTATCCAGAAATTGTATAATTATAATAGCAATATGTGTTTGTCCATAATAATGATATAAGTTCACATCAATCAATCAATCAATTCTTTTGAAAGCGATGCATATACTTGGCAATATCTCGTTTCTTTCCACACACTTTATCTTATTCCTCCTCACCAAACTTGTTTTTTTTCAGTAAAAGCCACTGAAAACACCCCGGCTTATTTCGCTGAGCGAATTCACAGCAGTGTTGATTGTTTTGGTACTGAAGATAAAGACCTGATCAGACAAATTGTTTCCAGGAGCGAGGTAAGTGAACCGCCTTTCTGGCAATACTGAAAATGTTAGACAACCATTTATAAGAGAATCAGGTTCAGTCGTAAGTCACATACGTAACACAAACTACTGACATTTTGCGATTGTAAACATGTTGTAAAGTTTCTTACAGTCCTTGTACACAAGGATATTTATTAGCTGCCACTATATCCCCTGATATCTACAAAATGCACAACACCAAATTGCCAAGAATCAAAATTTCAAACCTGTTATACATATCCTTTCTTCTTAGACCAAAGTAGGCTTTTAATCAAATGGAATGGTGCGAATATTTGGTGTTGACTTCGCTTCCGCCTGGCTCTATGTTATAACATGTAGAATACATGTAGGTTGAGGTTCCTGTATCCTCCGTTGGTGGTTGGGCACAGCTTGTCGTGTCGTGGCGGCTCTCTTGGCCAAGGGGCATCACGAAGTTGACACGGCACATTATCTCATTTGGTCTCGCATTGTGTCCTCTTTCGAGTCTTGGTGTCTAAAAATGTTGCCAAAGTTTAGTTTTCCTGCATTAACAGTACTCTGCACATTTTAGGATTTGTACTAGTGTCGATTATAAGTGGAATACTTCGCAGTTATCAATATTATCAAAATACTTCACAATACAGCGCCTTCATGTAAGTCAAATGCCATTGAGCATGGTGTAAAACAACAATCAAGCAACCAAGCTTTTGAGTCTTGGGATTGTCATGTATTGTGTCATTGTTTGTTGCCAGAAAAAAGTCGTTTCTTTATACATTGGAACCTCATACGGAGTTTTACCTTAAGTAGCCATAATTAGGCTGCTACATGTTGTGAAATCCGCAAGTTAGCAATGTTTTTCTAATTCCGATCACAGATCGATATGGTTGAGATAAAGAAGTGTTACCAGGATCTATATGAGAAGAGTCTGGAGGAAGCCGTGTCGGGAGACTGTGGCGGCGACTACAACAGTATGTTTATGGCCATTCTAAAGGAACAGTAGACGGCCCTGGCAACCGATTACTGAAGATTGGCGACAACACAATTCAAGTGACAGAATCTCAAACAAAATCTACAGGATTTTTCGCTTTTCGCTGAGATTCTTGTAGGTACCGTAATTTCAGAAAGTGTTATGCGGATTCAAACACGACCGGCAACAAATATAGCTAACATGGGAACTCAAAACCTTCTTTTGGATAATGTTCGAAAAAAATCTGGTTATAATAGCGAAACATGAATCTGGAAACGTTGATTTGTTTTTGTGTAATAAAACTGCAGGAATAGCAATGTTCGCATGATTCAAAGCAGAACGGTTTCGAAAGTTATGCTTTCTTCTTTCACAACATGCTAAGTAATTAGTTTACCAATTGAAGGTATATCTAAGCCTGAACTTTCCAGAACTATAGTGGAAGATTTATAAACATTCATGAATAAATAGGTTGTTTACAGCGGTCAGTCAGCCTCTATCTTCGATTGACCATTCTGCTGGTGTTCTATTATCTTCAATCAAGTGACCGCGTTATCGGGTGTTCAGAGAAGCTGCCTGTGTTTCTTCAGTTATTAATCACGCTGGTGTTCTTGTTCTGTTATTAAGCAAAATCATTTGTTCGTGCTGTCAACTTATTTGTGTTATGGGACTGTGTGACGTGTAATAATATACTTGTAAATAACATATATCACGGTCTTCGTCTTGTTTCCTTTACAATTGCATTGGCCTTCTGGCTAAGGGTAGTTTGTTTGATAGTATAGCAATGCTGTTTGATAGAATAGCAATGCTGGGTTTACTTAGCACTGGAGGAAAATTAATTTTCCAACATTATGGAAACGCTTCACATCTTGTTTGTGCTAGTGTCAATTACTGTTGGAATACACCGCCGTCATATAAGTGAAATGCCCTTAAGCACAGCGTAAAACACCAATCAACCAACAATTGCTTTGAGTATATGAAAAGAGAATCGAAATATAGAGGTAGCCTACAGATACCACACAAATTGATTTAACGTATAAATGAGGGCTTGGTTTCAGGCTTTTTTACTCATTAAGAAGCCGAACCCAAAATGTAATGATTGTAAGAATAATGTTAAACGTCGCGCTCAAACGTCATGTCGATAAAACTGCTCAGCATTGTCGATGCATGGTTGAGAAACTTAGCAAATCAAGAATATTTAAAAATCTCAAAAGTTGTCTGAACTTTCACAGAATTTTCAGCAAACATTGGAACCATATAAGGGACCGCTTCCGCCCAGGTCAACCATGTGCCATGGCAGAACCTCATTATCCTGTAGTGTTTATCGTCTTCCCGACGTTAATCTGAATTCTCCCCGAAGGTCTGTCGCGACTTACCCTGCCTACAGAAGTTGAGTGTTAATCGATATATGTTATCGAACTATATTTTTATAAGGTGTACGAGAACTGTATTTTTGTTGTTTGATTGGGATCGAACGTCATACATAGTTCTTAATTTCACTCATACGCCCGCGGCCATTGTTTAGTTGTTAGCATGTCGGCCTATACTAACCCTACTACTACGATGTACCGTTCACTGGTTCGAATCCGTCTGTCACCATTATGTACAATCACCCGATGTGCCTCCGGCAATCGCTGGGGTGGTTTTTACAAGGTGTCCTCTCCATTTTCCTGTCGTGTCTTGTTGGTTAGCGTGTGCTTTTATCCCGGTTTTCCTCCGTAATTAGGCAAGGAACAGTGTGAAGCGGCCAATCCATCGCCATATAATTGAAATACCCTATAGAGTATAACGTTAATCCCCAATCAAACCAATAATATCCATTTTCCATCGTATTTTAGCAAGGAACATTATAACATTGACAATTTGTCGTCACGAGTACGACGTTAATCAAACGAACAAATAATTTCATCCATATGACCAGGCCTACGTCTAGACCAGTGTGAGGAGGTAACCACCCCTGATGCCACAACAACCCAATACAAGACGGGCACATCACAAGACACAACAACAGTTCTACTTCCTGTTGCCCCTGAGCTCCGACGTATAAAACCCCAAATCAATCAAACAAACAAACAAACTTAGCCCCGACGTATTAAACCCCAAATCAAACGAATAAACATAGCCCCGACGTATTAAACCCCAATCAAACAAACAAACTTAGCCCTGACGTATTAAACCCAAAATCAAACGAACAGACTTGGCCCCGACGTATTAAACTCCAAATCAAACGAACAAACTTAGCCCCGACGTATTAAACCCCAAATCAAACGACCAAACTTAGCCCCGACGTATAAAACCCCAAATCAAACAAACAAACTTAGCCCCGACGTATAAAACCCCAATCAAACAAACAAACAAACTTAGCCCTGACGTATTAAACCCCAAATCAAACGAACAAACTTGGCCCCGACGTATTAAACCCCAAATCAAACGAACAAACATAGCCCCTACGTATTAAACCCCAAATCAAACGAACAAACTTGGCCCCGACGTATTAAACCCCAAATCAAACGACCAAACTTAGCCCCGACGTATAAAAGCCCAAATCAAACAAACAAACTTAGCCCCTACGTATAAAACCCCAATCAAACAAACAAACATAGCCCCGACGTATTAAACCCGAAATGAAACGAACAAACTTAGCCCCGACGTATTAAACCCCAATCAAACAAACATAGCCCCTACGTATTAAACCCCAATCAAACAAACAAACTTAGCCCCTACGTATAAAACCCCAATCAAACAAACAAACATAGCCCCTACGTATTAAACCCCAATCAAACAAACAAACATAGCCCCTACGTATCAAACCCCAATCAAACAAACAAACTTAGCCCCGACGTATTAAACCCCAATCAAACAAACAAACTTAGTTTCGACAGAAAACTCCCTCCCAACCGCCAGATTTGTGTATTTGTCAAGACAGAATGATGTTGAATACCAGGCCTTTATAACCCAGATAACCTGTTTTAACACAACTTCATTTGGATCTTCTGTCACCACCAAGCCTTGTCCTATACCAGGTCCAGCTTTGTCATCAGACTTTTCTCACATCGAACATCATTATGACAACGAGTCTCTGAGCAAATGCAGGAGTGTTGCTGCACGTCAGGACGACCACACACGCTATTGACTATATTTCTGGTGACGTCTTTGATACAATGATCAACCAGAAACTCGCGACTGAGTGTGGTTCGTTTATTACCTGTTGCTTTCATCGAATACCTTCCTGCTACATGTATTATCCCTTCAGCGGTGTTTTCAGGACTGGCCAGTTTTAAACCATATTCGGTGGCGCGCTTGTGATGCAGTTCAGTATATAAGACGACTTTACAGAATGAAAAAAAAAACCCAACACAAGTCGATTTAAAAACTGTAAAACTTTATACGATACTTAAAGTCTTGAGGATCTTCTCCAAAAAGCAAAATATATGCAGAATGAATATGATACTATATGTTTAGTTTCTCCTCCAGTCTGGTCTAGCTTCTGTAGGTCTATATCGCTCAAGGACCAATGTTCTTTCTAGCACTCTTGCTTGGTCTTTTCATTTAGAAATATAGATAAATATTTTTCAACTGAAATTTCGGAATGACACTCTTTGATATAGAGCTACTTCAACAAAAGTAACATCCGACTTGAATTTTCACGATGTCCGCAAGAAACAAAATACTAAATGTACATACCGCCGAAAGCTGTAAGTGTTTAACCCAAAACGACAAGACGATTCATATAATGGAAATAAAATTGGTGAAAAATGTACATTAAAGTTGTTATAAACCTTTGCAGGTAAGCATTTAAAGCTCAAATATATGGCAAAAAAACACCAATTCTGGACTGTGTAAAAACGTTGCTAAAAGTTCTCGAACTAGCCTACGTATTCTGATTATTATCTGCTGGATTGACTCCGGGAGAGTCCAATCCACTGATGGGGCCACTCAGGTCCAAGTTATTCCACATAGTCCGTGTCTTGGGCACATCACGATCCGTGGAAGATGACAGTTAAAACAGTGTTCTTGTGGATCTATCTATATATGTTTATTTGGGTTATCCAATATTCCCTTTTAATGTACAGGGGATGCAATGCAACACTGTTCATCCAATATTTCTTAGTTAAGTGTGCGCACTAGCAACTACATCTTGCCAATATTGTTGATAATAAACAGGTGGTTAACATCTGAACTCAGTTAGGTTTTATTGCCTGGTTCTATCGTCCAGCTCCCCCAGTCCATTGGCGAAATAACTGTTCATCACCAGTGCTGTCAAACTGAGGCTCAAAGTCGATCTTTATAACTTCACTGAAACCTTCCGCCTTTGTGGGCTCCTGGTAGTTCTTTTTATATACATTATAACCCACTTCTGGCACCCGTCTAACCTC
Organism: Mopalia vespertina; assembly: GCA_030265115.1. NCBI lineage: Eukaryota > Metazoa > Mollusca > Polyplacophora > Chitonida > Mopaliidae > Mopalia > Mopalia vespertina. The sequence goes on along the minus strand of JAQQZZ010043407.1, from coordinate 4,207 downwards.
CCCATTGGTCTGATTCTGTCTGACGAGGTTCATATGGTGTGCAAGTTCCCAGGATGTGTCCATAATAAAACAACGACACGGATAGCCTATAGGGACAGGGAAATCGTAGATATACATGATTGCACAGCTTTAAGGTTTATACTCTAAACAGTACTGTTCAAATTCCTACCTCAAATAATTACATTTTGTTATTTTCCTACGTTTAGCAAACTTCTTTAGTTAACATGTTCAATTTATTATCGCTTATAGTAAAATGTATACAGATGAATAATTCTTCATATCCAGGGATTTAAATGCGATTCCAAAGCAAAGACCGGTAAACAAGATTTGATTAATTACAGTGGAAGTTAAAAAAGACCGCTCACCTGTTGTCTCGGCCAGATCCACAAAGTCCTGCCTGGCATACTGTGACGGGTTCGTGTTATCAACAACAACACTTTGTCCGGATTTCAGTGCTTCTTTCGCCGCCTAGATAAAGGGGAAAAACGGTAACTGATATAAGTGAAAACATATAGGTAACTGATATAGGCTAAGTGAAAACATATAGGTATTTACTTGCCAACATGATATACAGGGATTTTGACAAATTAAAATCGATGAATCGAAAAAAGTTGTGGATATATAATGATAGATCTTAATCTCGATTTGTTTTGATTAAACAAATAATGCATGGTTGTGAAAATGGCGAAATTGCTCGGCAGAAATACCTGACAAATACAAAAAAGAACAAGGTCAACAAGCTCGTTCATGCCCTCATGAACTGATTTAACAAGAATTGTTCATACACAGGTGATCACAATATGCGTCGGTTGCTAAATTAGACAATTATACTACTTATATTTGTTTAAATACTTCACAAAAATTCACCTTTAAAATCACATACTAAGAGTACGGTATATAAAGTTCAGTCCTGAACAACTTTTACTTTATCCAGTGATGAAATATCAGTTGAATGTTGTGCGTGACGTCCCTAGCAGAGGCTCTAACTAAACACACACCGCGTAATGCTTGTTGATAACCTACCTTAAGACATTTTGACATGGTGCCCATCGTATCTCTATTGACAGCCACGTAACCATGGGGCTCCAGGTAGCGCTTCCTGAACGTACTCTTTCCTGACGCTGGTGGACCAACCATAATAACTACTTCCGCAGTCTGGAATAATTCACACATCAGTTTAAGTTTAGCTCAAAGACAATTACTACACCCCGATAACATTTGTCAAAATTGTAAAACAAATAGTATAGACTTTGTTGCCGCTTAAACCGTAAACAATATAGGATATTTCGAAAGGTTTCTTTCTAGATATGTATGCCTAGCCAAATGAGTGATAGGATTTGTAGTTATAACTAAATAGGGATTCCCCTTATTTTCAACATTTTGATTGATTGGTGTTAATGTACGAAAGCGGAATCGTCGGTAATCGTTACTACAAATCTAACCGTGAAAATTTACCTTGGCTGAATTAGTATTAACTATATACATGTATTACCTTGGAATGATATTCTTTCTTGGCTGGAGAAAGCTTAGGGGCCTTGGAAAGAACTTGTTCTGGGTCCACCGAACCCCAATCGAAGGGAGCCGGAGCTTCACCCAGGAAATACTCGTCCGGGGTCTTAAATGCTGATGATAAAAAAGAAATGTTGAATACGGGTTATTACATTGATTTCATCAAAATGTTTTCTGGCATTAAGAACTAAATGTTATCATCCATCATTAATAAGTATATGCAGAATTAGCAGAAAGAATCAAATTATACTCGAAAACATCGAGCAATTGAAATGAGAATACTATCGGCAATGTCTCGAGAGCTTACCTATTCCAATATTTGCAGCAAACATTCGATCGCCGGTTGAGAAGTCCCGTGGTTTGTCGGGAGCCCAGTTTTTGGCTCGTCCAGCAGCATCCCCCACATAGTAACAATCCGACATAATAACCTACGGGAGAAAATAAGTATGAGAATTTTTACTAATACACAAAAAAAACCGAGTCATTATACAAGGGCTTTCGGGAGGGAAAACCTGCACGGCATTAGTGAACAGTTTTCATCGAGATAGTTTTGTTAGTTAAATCTATAATATATCATAGTTAAGTACATGAGTTGGATTCATACATTCAAAATGACAGTCAATCTGTATTACCTTGACACCTTGGTTACAGTTCTCTACCATGTATTTCCACATCATCGTACTAGGTTTACGATAGTGGTTTGTCCCTGTTGATATAAACGCCTATAAATAAAACAAACAAAAAAACAATATTAAACAATGTAAATTTGTGAAACGTACGAGATCATTATGGAGTAGAAGTATTAGATTGATTTTGATCTATTCTTCAGCGGTTCAGGATAAGTAGCTTATTACTTTTTGTTTACTACAAAAAGAAAATATGTTTGTGAATAAATAATGATTGTTAACGGTCGAGGGTCGTTAACACGTGTTAAATATTCTTACTAGCACTGGTATTCCTAATTTCTGAATGATATCTTCTATTTTTGTCATCACTTCACGAGGTTTTACTCGGTCTTTCTCGATTCCTGCCTGGTTTGTGAAGAAAGCTACTCGGTATCCGTTTTTGTGGATTTCCCTAAGTTTATCTGGTACACAATCGTCCCACCATATCCAATCTTTGGCACCTATAAACACATAGAGGGTCGGTGGTGATTCTTTGGGTAAGGGCAGTATATTTCAATATTATTCCTACTGTCTTTGTTTAGCAAAGGTGGAAAATTCATATTTCACCAACATAAACCATTCTGTGCACATTTCATGGTCGCATCAGTGAGGCTCCATATATCTTTCGCTAAAATTCTAAATGCATCTTATACACTATGATCAATCTATTTGAAACTTAAAGAATACACACCATGCAATATTTTGAATTAACTTGAATCGACTTATTTTCTTTGAAGTTTGATTTGGGGTTTGTTTGTTTTTTTGAGGTTACAACAGACTTTTCCAAGCTTTGTTAAGTTATCTCTAGGATTACAATATACATCCTAGGTTATCTTTGACGAAGAAATGTTCTAAACGGGATGGGGTGGTGGGGTAGTCTACAATCACAGACAAAAGGCCAGGGTCCAGCAGGCCTTGGGTTACTATCGGTATGCGAAATAGTGTATTTCAGCACACACACAAAACAACAACAAAAACCCCTTAAAACCAACGCAATAGTTAGGTAATGCAATTATAGTATTCAAGATGTAAAGTGCGTAAGGACCTTAAGATTGTTGCTTTATTTTTTAGCAATGTACAATTTTTGGGGTACCCAATTGTATCAAATTGTTTTGTATTAGGTGTCTTTAATCGGGTTACTTTTCTCGTTTATATTAAAATTCCTTAATGATGATTTGTTTTTTGGTCCACCGATTGGGAGTTCGACTGTTAAACTTTAGAGAAATGTTATTTTCAGTTAACACAGAGAGCAATTATTCGCAGACTGGCATTACACTTAGCGAAATAAACGATCAAATAGAATAAAGCTCCACAAGCAGAGACCAAAGATATCTGCCTCTCCCCTGCTCTTCTCTCTCTTTCTTTGATTCACAGTGATGGCAACACTGACGAACACGCCATTTGTCGTGTTTGTTTGACAGTCCTGTATATTAAGCACTGCATTAACAACCTGTGCTACTGCTTTAAACTTCCGTTCGGTTATTTGTTTTAGTGAGAATAGTATACCATTTGACCTCAATATCGATCAACTATGCTCATACTGTGTGTTACTGGTCACCGGGACAGAGTGGAGTCTACTTGTATTTGTATATATCTTTTTTGCATTTGTATATATATGTACAGGTTGCTTTTTTCGAAATATACACAGGCTTCCAGTTTAGAAACTAAAAATATTTTTAGAGACTTAGTTTATTGATGAAATTTACGGTGGAGATATAGATATGGCCTGTATAGTTCCACTGAAGAGTTTAACATAATACAGACAGACAGTCTGTATCATATTATGTATAGCGTATGGTCAGACCCACGCTCGTTAGGGTTAGCATTGCCTTGTCGACTGTGACGCTGAGGTGTTTCCAGCATTGTTAAGTTGACACCATAGGCCTTTTTCTCTGGCTTTTGGTATACTTATGTTTTTCTGTATACTTTTATAGTATACATACTCAAAGAATTTTTGATCTGTATATCAATATTGTATATGAAAGCTGAGCAACCCTCCTCCCCCCCCCCCCCCCCTTTTTTTTCACACTAAA
>JAQQZZ010043396.1:0-10325 GCA_030265115.1 Mopalia vespertina | reverse complement strand
CAATCCCAATAAAGAATAATATGTAGCCAATCAACATTCTTGTGTCAGTGACTAAGAGATGAAGTGACCGCTACAGTAGCCACGTAGCCCTCTTTTGGCGCCCACTTATTTCCCTTATTGATAATTTCAAATGTTTATTCTCCCATACTGTTCACCGTCTCGAATTAACTGCCAAATATGCCTTATTTCACTTTCGACGAGTTGCACATTAAGATACCAGATAACCCATCCCTCATTTAACCTATTTGATATTTATATCATACATATTGAAAGCAGAGATATTGTGAAATTTATTATTTTCTTTGAAGAATTGGACTGTCACATTTTTGTAAGAAACAGTTACTTTTTTAATCCAATTACAATTGTACTAATTCTTTACATTTTCGAAACATTTTAAATTTCGCCAATACAAATTGTGGCTGGCTCACTTGAGTGAGGCTTTGGCGATTGATTTGGTCACGAGAGCCATTTTTGGCACCAAGTTTTTTGCTCTAATACAAAATTAAAACATTTTATTTCCGCATCGTGATAGCCTGTACATATAGAAAACGGTAATATCGTTTCATTTATTTATTTTGTTCATTCTTCGAACAACTGCATAGATGGTCAAAGTTTAATAACACACAAGTTCTACACCCAGTTGCACCGATTTTTCTCAATTTCGCTTTTTTGAAGTTCGTCAATGCAACTTAATTGGCACTTTTGTCACCAGCTTTCTCCCTTATTAAAAATAGGCTGATTATAGTGAATGGAGATTCTGAACTGTTGGAGGAGTATTTGCTATTCAGGGCGCTCTCATTTCTCCCCGGTCACTCTCTTTTTTCTTTGTTCAGTACTTATCGTTTCTAGTTTTTTAATTAGGTTTCACAAGACCCTGATAACTTGTTTTTGTAACCAATGCAAGGTTTCTTTAAGGCTTCGAGGAGTACTACGTTTTTTCCCCGTCGCATATCATCAATGTGGTTTTTTTTAGTGCATCACCGAAAAGTTGTGAACCAGTGACTGGCACCCTCCTATAACAAATCTGTTTGAATTTATTGTCAGATTAAGCCCCCAATTGTGGAATTAAATATCGATCCACTGCCCAGGCCACCTATGCTTTAACCCCGTCATTTATGGATTCCTTAAAGGGGGATGGCAAATTCCTCTGAAGGACTATCGCGTTTGAAATAGTTTCAAACGGCCGAGACAATTTACAAATCTCCCCCAAAACTTCATGCAGTATGGTTAAATATATCAGCAACTGGTCATCTCAATGTTTTGAATGTAGGTACGCAAGACTAAACCTACATATTGTATATTGTAATCCCAGGTTAAATGGATTAACTTTGATGAATTCGTACGAATTAATCCGCCACGAAGAGAATAATAATTCATTTGAACGAAATAATTGTATTTTCTTGACAGACTTCCGGTATTTCTAGTTTCACGTGTATTGTGTCACCTATTGACGTATATAGCCGAGACAGAAGTGTATAGCTTTGGATCAAACTTTGCAGCGACATCGGTGTGATGAAACAAGTATTCAAACTCTGTTGACTCTTGCTTGTATCTTTATATCCGTTTAATACATAGCGGGCATCCATATGTTTGGTTAACAGAGTTTAACATAAAATATGCAAGCATGATTTGTTTTCCCCTCTTTAAAGCTTCTCCCAAACATGAAAGATACTGATGTGCCTCTAGCCCATTAAGGTGCACTATTGGCTTATTATCATTTATTCTAGATAAAACATCACGTGACGTTAAATATAACACGTTGGCGGACTGCCTGTATGTAGTAGTACGAATTCTAAATGTTTAACTATTTACTCCGGATTTCATTCAAGTTAGAGTTTTGAAAGTTTGCATTTAATTCAATCGTAAAACCAACTTAATTTTTATTAGAACTCTGTGTATAGTTTTATGTTCAATTTTAATGATTTTTGATCAACCGTTTTTAAAATAATATAACCTGTATCGTTTTCTGACCATGTGCTTTATATATGGGCCGCCATTTTTTTGTTGACGGACGGGTGCTGGTCAAGAGCCTGATTTATGAATTTCAACCATCATTACTTCTTCCAATAGTATCGAGACTACCAGACTGTTGAGCTATATCAGAAAGTTAATGGTTCCCCATCTGTTCCCTCGTGTCATGCTGGGCTGAGGTATATCTGGGATATTCGCTGCCCTTTACCATACGTTTTGGTCACGAATAATAATGTTTGATGTTGAATAAATCTTCTCGTGAACTAGGAGCTGACGTGTGTGTTATCCCTTTTATTCCGGTCACATTTGGGGTCGCCGGTAGGATTCATTCTTCATCATCAAAGGGGCAGCGAACGGAGTGGCCATGGCAGATACTAACCCAGATAACGGTGCTCAGGGTAGAGATCTTAATTCCATTGAAGCCCAGCTAGCCGAGTTGAAGTAGGTTGTTTTGGAACAAGCGGAACAAATCAAGCGCCAGGAGTCACGTGTTGTGCCTACCATTATTGTTCCACGTGATCGCAAGGTTCCAGTGTTTACGGGTAATGAACTATTTCACCCTTGGCTTGAATGCGTAAAAGTGCATTTAGGACGTGGCACATACCAGAGGCTGACTAAGCTGATGCTCTACTGGATTACCTCGATGGTCAGGCGAAAAAGACGGTAAAATTGATGTCTGAGGGTTCCCGAAAAGACATCTGCAAGATATTCTGTGAGCTCGAAGGTGCCTATGGAGACAAGACCCAAGTCGGCAGGTCAGTTGGAGAGTTCTACGAAACATGCCAGAAGAATGGTGAGACGATTCGGGCTTTTGCATATGAACTCCAGGAGAAAGCTTCTCGCATTGGCAGAAGAGACAGAAGTCGCTTAGGTGATTTGAATCAGGCACTTACTGAACAGATAAAAATGAGGCTTCGCGAGACACCACAGATTATGTTAAATGAGTTGATGGCCGGAGGAGGAAGATGGACAGGAACGCTCCGCTAAAGTACTTACCCAGGCCACAGTTTCAGTACCTGAGACACCGGAGAAAGACAATGAACAGACATTGCTCCGTGAACTAATTAGTCAGCAGAAGGAAATTTATTAGCTTACTGAAAAGCAATTCGACACTTGTGACTGTAAATGTGACAATTGCTGGTGTCCCTGTCAAATGTATTCTGGACACTGGATCTCAAGTAACTACATTGAGTGAAACTATGTTTAATAAATATTTTCAGCAAAGGAGAGTAACCCCACAAGAAGCGCCGTTTCTAAGACTCACTGCTGCTAATGAGCTCGAAATACCCTACATAGGGTGCATGGAAGCTGATGTAGAATTATTTGGTAGTACTTTTCGAAATCAGAGTATTTTCATTGTAAAAGACACTCACGAATTGAACAATTGTATTTTGGGTATGAATGTGCTGAAAAGTTTTAATAAGATTGATTGGAATCAGCTGTCCATGTCTAACGACTCCAAAGGTGTTAAAGAAGTATTTACTGCTGTTAATCGTCACATAAATGCTGAAAAGAATTTACCTCCAAGCGGTAAAATAGAGTATATTGAGCTTAGTGGTAATTACGGAACTGTCCTTTCACGTAGTGAAATTATTGAAAATGGATATTGTCACTCAGCTAAACCTTGAAATAATTATTGTGCAATTGTTGAATCATGCCTTATGTATCAATTAGTCTCTACCTTGCTTGTGGCTCGATTTTGTGTTACTGTTTCTAGTGGTAACGTTCCGGTGCGGCTGATTAATGTCGGGGACCGTCCAGTTAGACTTAAATTACGTACTCGTCTAGCAGAACTGCATTCATGTGATTTTGTTGAAAATGCTAGAGTTAATATTCAGTCCACTGATGGTGCATTGGTGGTTTCCATGGACGAAACATCAACAACACAGGATACACCTGGGAGTTCACATGCCAACAATAGGGAGGAAAATCTGAATGAAGAGCCTGTGTCGATTGTTATGGAATTGTTGGATAAATATGAACATGTATTCTCACAGATCAAGCATGACTTTGGGTATTTTGAAACAGTATCTCACAAAATTATCACAAGGGACCAGCAACCAATCAAGCAGAGGCACAGAAGGGTCTCTCCACACCTGTTTACATATATGACCTGGTAGACCAAGGTATTTTACGGAAGAGTAACAGTCCTTGGGCCTCCCCTGCTGTCGTTGTTGGTAAGAAAGATGGGACTATTAGTTTTTGCTGTGACTACAGACAACTAAATAAAGTCACGATTAAGGATGCTTTCCCGATTCCTCGCATAGATGAGTCTTTAGACGCCCTTGGCAATTCAATTTTTTTTCCATCTCTGGATTTAACATCTGGGTATTTCCAGGTCTCGATGGACAGTGATAGTCAGGCAAAGACGGCATTTTTGAATTGACTCGTATGCCATTTGGGCTTTGTAATGCCCCTGCTACCTTCCAAAGGCTGATGAAATGCTGCCTTGGGGATATGCAGTGGGAGAGCCTGCTCATATACCTAAACGACATACTTGTTTTTGCCCCTGATTTTGAGACTAATATAAAGAGACTAGAAGGCTTGTTCAAACGCCTGCAAGAACATGGTCTGATGTTGAAACCGGAGAAATGTTTTTTTTTTTCTACAGACAGAAGTAAGGTTCCTCGTGAGGTCAGCACTGACAAAAAAACCCCGAGCATTGGAAGACTGGCCCATACCAACAAATATCAAGGAACTTCGATGTGTATTGGGATTTATATGCTATTACAGGAAATTTGTCCCTGGGTTCTCCAAGATCGCTGGTCCCATGCACAAACTAGTTGGAATGGGTAAAGATGGTAAAACGCTTCCATTTGTTTGGTCAAGTGAGTGTCAGAAAGCATTTGATCTACTTAGACAAAAACTGATAACATCTCCTGTGTTAGCCTACCCGGACTTTTCTCGTCCATTTATAGTGATCACAGATGCCAGTTTCCAGGGTCTTGGTGCAGTCCTTTTCCAGCGTGTTGATGGCAAAGAACAACCAATCGCTTATGTCAGCCGGGCCCTCAGACCAAATGAAAGGAATGACAAGTATTAGAGTTCTTTTAAACTTGAACTGCTAGCCTTGAAATGGGCAGTCTGTGAGAAGTTTAGAGAGTATCTCCTGCATAGCAAGTTTGTCGTTATGACAGACCACTACCCTCTCAAATACCTGTCAACAGCTAACCTAGGGGCTACCGAGCAAAGATGGGTGGCTCAACTTGCGGACTTTGACTTTGAGGTGATGTATAAGTGCGGTCGAAACAATTCCAATGCAAATGCTTTATCCCGAATGCCCCATAATGCAGACGACCAAGGTTTAGATGAAGTAATCGTCACTTCAACCGAAGTAAAAGCTGTGCTGTACCCTTTTACTGGGGAAGCTGGCGTTGGGGTTGCGGAGACCGTGGTATCATGCGATGCAGTTGAAATTTCTGGATACACCAAGGACCAGAAAGCAGCTATGCAGCGGGAAGATACTACAGTTGGAAAGGTGCTCAGTTATGTCAAGTCCCAGAGGAGACCAAATCATGCAGAGAGGCTTGCTTTGTCAATAGAATACAGAGGCTATTAGGTCAGTGGCAACGACTTCAGTATGACGGCGTTTTGTACAGGATTATACAGGATCCGAAGGATGGTTCAGAGCATAGGCAACTTCTGGTACCAGAAATCCTAAGAAAAGAAGTATATAATGCTTTAGTGACAGGAGGACTTTAGAGTATATGCGGAGGAGTTATTACTGGCCATCCATGACTGCAGATGTCCAAAAGATGGTACGGGTATGCAAACGCTGTGCTTTAGCCAAAGACACACTACCACACTTTCATACTCCTTTGGTTTGTGTGGAACTTTCTGCTCCTCTTAAAGCAGTTGCAATGGATTTTACTCTACTAGAACGATCAAGTGATGGTTATGAGAATGTCCTTGTATTGACAGACATGTTTAGCAGGTTTTGTGTGGCCGTCCCGACGAAGAACCAAACAGCATCGACAGTGGCTAAAGCCTTAGTGAAACACTGGTTCTCCTACTTTGGCTGCCCAAGCCGTCTTCATTCTGACCAAGGCCGCAATTTTGAATCCTCAATCATTGCTCAGCTTTGTGAGATGTATGGCATCGAGAAAAGCAGAACCACCCCATGGCATCCACAGGGCAATGGATGTTGTGAGCGATGGAATCGCACGATGCATGAGATGTTACGTTCCCTTCCTCCAGAAAAGAAGCGCAAGTGGAGAGAGCATCTGCCAGAACTTACCCTTGCCTACAACAGTCACACACATGCTTCCACTGGTTTTCCTCCGTTTTATCTGATGATGGGAAGGGATCCAAGACTTCCCATATACATTGTTTTGGAAGCTGATAATGGTGCCACTGAAGCTGGATCAATGGATGATTGGGTCGCAAGTCATCACCACCGCTGGAACAATGCTTGTGAGATAGCCAAGGTGTGTTCCAGAGAAGCCGGAGCACATAGGAAGCGGATATATGATCGAGTAGCGCCAGGTGCACTTATTCGCCCAGGAGACCGAGTTTTGCTTCGGAACCATTAGATCCGTGGTAGGAACGAAATTCAGGATAAGTGGGAGTGTGAACCGTACATTGTCTTAGATCAGTTTAATCCAGATCTTTCTGTGTTTCGCATAAGGCGCGGGCGTGGGAACCGTCCGGTCAAAGTTGTCCATCGGAATCAATTAAAATTGTGTACATTTCCTACGGATAAGACAAAGAAACAAACACAACCTCCTACTAGCAGTTGTGAGACCAATCCTGAAGCTGAAAACAGTGTTCGTTACTATGTAGTCCCTGAATTGGAATGTGCGGAAGGAACCGAATCTAACGTAGAGCAACTACAAGAGCAAGTGATTGACAGAGGCGAGACTCTTGGGTTGGTTAATGAAAATGAGGAGTCCTTGCGCAGGTCCTCTAGAGCAAATAAGGGTGTTCCTCCTCAACGATATTAATGGGGTATCAGTGCCGAAGAACCTCAAATCGTTTATTCAATGTTATTACGTCATGGATTTTCATAATTATTTTTTTGGGCATTGAGGACATTGCCAATTCTAGTTGGGAGAAATGTAACAGTAGTACGAATTCTGAATGTTTAACTATTTACTCGGGACTTCATTAAGTTTGGGTTTTGAAAGTGTGCATTTCAATCGTAAAACCAACTTATTTTTTTTTATTAGGACTCTGTGTATATTTCTATTTTCAATTTAAATGATTTTTGATCATCCTTTTTCAAAATAATGTAACCTGTATCGTTCTCTTACCATGTGCTTTGTATGGGGGCCGCCATTTTGTTTGTTGACGGACGGGTGCTGGTCAAGAGCCTGATTTATGAATTTCAACCATTATTACTTCTTCCAATAGTATCGAGACTACCAGACTGCTGTGCTATATAAGAAAGTTAATGGTTCCCCATCTGCTCCCTCGTATCATGCTGGGCTGAGGTGTATCTGGGGTAAGCTGGTTAATATTGTTTTATAAATAACCATTGAAAAGTACTCATGACATTGTTTTATTACCTGTCATTATGTAAACCTTAAAGATGTTACTTACCTGTATCTTAAGGACATGTGTACTGAGACCGGATATAAACGTTTATTTGTTGATTTAGGATTGTGTACATGCTTATACATTGTGATGATGCACGTGTATCCTATCCAGATGGATGGTTAGTGTTTACCACAGATTATTATTTTATAAGTAATAATAATTGGGCACTGTGGTTGGTTCTGGTGTGGTTTCATGATATATGTTACCGGTTATTCCAAATACTCACACATATTGATACAACTTACTATAGATGTATTTCGGTAGTGATTGTCTCGATTTAACATGTTTTATATCACTATTAGTTTGTGGTGCTCAGTGACATATTCTAAATGTTGACAGTCTTATTTTCTTCATGTATTGCGATTGTATATAACAAAGTACATTGTCAGAGTTGTTTATTACACCCTGACGAGTCGAATTGCTTTGTCGATGTTCTAAACGTTCTCCTTTATTTGTGTTGTTGCAGATATTCGCTGCCCCTTACCATACGTTTTGTTCACCAATAATAATGTTCGATGTTGCATAAATCTTCTCATCTACTAGAAGGCTTACGTGTGTGTTATCCCTTTTATTCCGGTCACATTTGGCGTCGCCACTAGGATTCATTCTTCTTCATCAAAGGGGCAGCGAACGGAGTGGCCATGACAGATACAAACCCAGATAACGGTGCCCAGGGTAGAGATTTCCATTCCATTGAAGCCCAGCTAACCGAGTTGAAGTTGGTTGTTTTGGAGTAAGCGGAGCAAATCAAGCGCCAGGAGTCACGTGGTGTGCCTACCATTATTGTTCCACGTGATCGCAAGGTTCAAGTGTTTACTGGTAATGAACTATTTCACCCTTGGCTTGAATGCGTGAAAAGTGTATTCTGGACGTGGCACATACCAGAGGCTGATCAAGCTGATGCTCTACTAGATTACCTCGATGGTCAGGCGAAAAAGACGGTACAATTGATGCCGGAGGGTTCCCGAAAAGACATCTGCAATATATTCCGTGAGTTTGAAGATGCCTATGGAGACAAGACCCCAGTCGGAAGGTTAGTTGGAGAGTTCTACGAAACATGCCAGAAGAATGGTGAGACGATTCGGGCTTTTGCATATGAACTCCAGGAGAAAGCTTCTTGCATTGGCAGAAGAGACAAGTCGCTTTGGTGATTTGAATCAAGCACTTACTGAACAGTTTTCAAACGAGCTGAGGGACGTTTCAGTTCGGAGGCAGATAAAAATGAGGCTTCGCGAGACACCACAGATTATATTTAATGAATTGATGGCCTTGGGTTATGTGTGGTCGGAGGAGGAAGATGGAGAGGGGCTCTCCGCTAAAATACGAACCCAGGCCGCAGCTTCAGTACCTGAGACACCTGGGAAAGACAGTGAACACACATTGCTCCGTGAACTAATTAGTCAGCAGAAGGAGATTATTAGCTTACTGAAAAGTTACTCAACACCACGACAGTCCCGTGATAGTCAATGGAGACTACTTTGCTACCGTTGTCACCAACCAGGGCATTTTAAGCGCGATTGTCCATTGAATACCCAACCTCGGCAAGATTTTTAAGACAGTCTGCTGATTTAGGCCAAGCAGTGGACAGTGTTCCAGGCCCTAATGAAAAAAACACACTGTTAAACCGATCTGTTGGCAAGTGCCAGTAGTAAATGTGACAATTGCTGGTGTCCCTGTTAAATGTATTCTGGACACTGGACCCCAAGTAAATACATTGAGTGAAACTATGTTTAATAAATATTTTCAGCGAAGGGGAGTAACACCACAAGAAGCACCGTTTCTAAGACAAACTGCTGCTATAATGGGCTCGAAATACCATACATAGGGTGCATGGAAGCTGATGTAGAATTATTTGGTAGTTCTTTTCGAAATCAGGGTATTTTCATTGTAAAAGACACTCACGAATTGAACAATTGTATTTTAGGTATGAATGTGCTGAAAAGTTTTAAAAAGATTGATTGAAATCAGCTGTCCATGTCTAAAGACTCCAAAGGTGTTGAAGAAGTATTTACTGCTGTTAACCGTCACATAAATGCTGAAAAGAATTTACCTCCAAGCAGTAAAATAGAGTATGTGAAGCTTAGTGGTAATTGCGTAACAGTCCTTCCACGTAGTGAAATGATTATAAATGGATATTGTCACTCAGCTAAACCTTGGAATAATTATTGTGCAATTGTTGAATCATGCCCTATGTATCAATTAGCCTCTACCTTGCTTGTGGCTCGATTGTGTGTTACTGTTTCTAGTGGTCACATTCCAGTGCGGCTGATTAATGTTGGGGACCGTCCAGTTAGACTTAAATCACGTACCGTCTAGCAGAACTGCATTCATGTGATTTTGTTGAAAATGCTAGAGTTAATATTCAGTCAACTGATGGTGCGTTGGAGGTTTCCATGGACGAAACTTCAACAACACAGGATACACCTGGGAGTTCACGTGTCAACATTGGGGAGGACAATCTGAATGAAGAGCAAGTGTCGATTGTTATGGAATTGTTGTATAAATATGAACATGTATTCTCACAGATCAAGCATGACTTTGGGTATTTTGAAACAGTATCTCACAAAAGGGACCAGCAACCAATCAAGCAGAGGCACAGAAGGGTCTCTCCACACCTGTTTACATATATGACCTGGTAGACCAAGGTATTTTACGGAAGAGTAACAGTCCTTGGGCCTCCCCTGCTGTCGTTGTTGGTAAGAAAGATGGGACTATTAGTTTTTGCTGTGACTACAGACAACTAAATAAAGTCACGATTAAGGATGCTTTCCCGATTCCTCGCATAGATGAGTCTTTAGACGCCCTTGGCAATTCAA
>JAQQZZ010043374.1:0-10326 GCA_030265115.1 Mopalia vespertina | reverse complement strand
CGCGTCCTCGCATCTTCGTGGTACCAACAAATTAAAGATAAGTGTGGAAGGTGCCTTGGCCCCTATCGGCCATCATATAGATCGGATATTAACACAGAACTTAACAAATGCATTCGTATTTTGATTCATGGAAGACACAGACGAGGGATGGATTCATTTTAGTTATTTCAAAGAGACATGTGCCACACAGTCGGCGCCAAAACAGTTTGGCGGAAAAAAAAATGACGAATGAAGGAGTGACCAGGATGAGATAAGATCTCTGGTAAGCCCCTAGAACATTTGAAGTTTATTTGATAGTCTACAATGAATTTGCAATTCTTAACGTCACAATTTTATGTCAGTAGGTCAGAGCTGTAGTTTTTGGTGAAAAATAATCCACAAGATATGGGAAGCCAGTTAGTCCAAGGTCGAACACTGTGGTGTGAATCTTTCTACATTTGAATGTCGAATACTCGGCTAATTTTTTTTTTCTTCCAGGTCCAATTGTAGCTTCGCTTTTTTGTTGTTCTTCGGCCAACCCATTTCGAAATCGAAACTAATGATTTGTCATTTCTTAATAACTTCGCCTTTACCGAGTAATGATTAGTCTTTGGCGTGTGAAGTATATAAAAATCGTCCTCAATGTCACGTGGTGTTGATTTGTAGGGACTATATAGGTTTATGGTGATAGTGCAATGAATCTCTATGCCACCTATTCTAATTTACTGGCGTTTGTAACACCGTATTTATTCTATATATGGCACCTGTTAACGTCCCATACTTTTAACATTTTCTTTACAGTAATTGTAATAAAGTTAAACTGATAGTACAAACAACATAGCTGTGGAATTTCTTTACTGTGTACTACCCTCTACTTGTCAACGACATTTCTCGCACTTTCTCGCGTTACTTGTCATGTACAGGCAGTCAGCCAATGTGTTATCTTTAACGTCACATGATGTTTTACCTAAAATTAATGGTAATAAAGCCAATGGTGTTTGGGCAAGCCGTTTTATCACTTCTATCTTTATTCTACATATGCTGAATTCTTTTCACATATGTACAATTATTTTTCAGGCAGTTAGCCAACGTGTCATTTATTTTACATATGTAAAAAAGAATTTCACATATGTGAAAAAGAAGTTTACGTATTTGAAAAAGAATTCAACATATGTGAAAAAGAATTGTACATATGTAAAATAAACTATAGGCCTACGGTCTTGTTGAAAGAGTTTTGCGCGTAGATTAAAGCGGTGTTGCATGTGACATGTTACCAGAGCCCACTCATATTCGTGCTATAGATTGTAAGATAAGGCTGTTTATACACGTATAAATAGACAAGCCGTGAATTAAAACATCTGTTTCTCAGTGGATCAGAGGTAAGTGTCTTCAAACGTGGTTCAGGCCATGCTTGTTGGCTGTGTAATGGACTGCGAACCCCATTCATTGTACCGCAAATTGGGTGTATTTCGGAAGTTTAGCTATGATTGTGGACATCTGCCTATGGTTTCTTTCCGGTTTCTGTCAATGCACAGTCTTCTTAGGAATTATTTAAAAAATAAATAAATAGTGTTTAACGTTGCACTCACTCGGAGTGTTTCCGTTGCTGGCCTTTAGTGAAAAACTGCGAAGAAACGAATTTAAAAAAGTTTTTAAATACTTTTACGTTACACTAGCTGGGTTGTGCACGTATATGACGACTTTCCGCTGCGGGTCTTAAGTAAAAAACCTGCGAAGAAAACCTTGTAGAAACTACCCCTCGATGACCACAGTCACCACAACCCTATTATAAGCGACCTTAGACACATCGAACCCATAACTATGTGTGTTACTGCAAGAAAATCTTTATACTGGCTCTCCACTGATCGAGTAAATCGCCATCTTTTACATTGGCCTTAGTGTTTTAATTATTGGCATTATTATTTTCTGTTTACTGATTCGTATAAAGAATTTTGTCTACCGTTTCTATCAATATACACGGAACATTTTTATTTAAAACATTTCGTCATCTGTCTTATTGTTATTATAAATTATTACTCCACTGATCGAACACTTCGCCATCTTTCACTTTGGTCATAGTGTTCAGTATTGGCATTAGTATTTTCTGTTTACCGATTTGTATAAAGAATTTTGTCTACCGTTTCTATCAATATACGTGGAACATTTTTATTTAAAACATTTCGTCATCTGCCTTATTATTATAATAAATTATTACTCACTCTCATTATTATATAATAATTCCCAAATATTGAATATTCATTATAGAGGCCTAACACTAATTCCCAAATATTAAATATTTATTGTTATAATTCCCAAATATTAAATGTCCATTATTATAATAATTTTCAAATATTAAATGTCCATTATTATAAAAGTGCCCATAAGACATCTTTGTGGAATCGGTCCCATGCATTTGATCGAAAGCCGCGACGAAATTTCATGAAAACCAGATCGCCTGCAGTAAACGTACAACATTATAGGGCGCACTGGAAAGGGTTTAGTTGTAGTTTAGAGACCCCATCAAACTAAACCCTCTGGCTGTGGGTAGTGTATGTATCATAGTCGTACTGCCTTTGGCGTAATGTATTATGGTGTTTGAATGGTGAATAAAGCGGCTTTCAAAAGATAGCGAACTCAGTATTTATAATGTTCTGCACGAAAAACACACAGTTTATCAGTTTGTTTAATTTTTTCATATGCCAGAGACGTCTTTCACAAAAATTGTAGGTTAATTTTATTTGAGTTTGACTTATATCCAAAGATAAGCAATTGTCTGATAAACTGATAAAGCAATTGTCTTGATCAGTACTGTAGTATCAGTATATATGTGATAGAGATGTGGCACATGTTTTACCTGGTAACTGTGGAGATGTAACCATTTGAGGATTAGTACTATATGATTTGTGACTTTATAGGTTAATATAATACTTATATATGTACCAAATACTTTCCAAAAATGCTAAATATGTGTGTATATTACCCATAACAACTCGAGATTAAGATCGATTTACGATCCTTGTTTCTGTTAGTTTATCTAGAACCTGAGATTTTAATTAATCGACATCCCTGTGCCCGTATGATTAATTTGTAGAAGTATACATACTTATGATTAATTCTCTAAGAGCGATAAAATCATACTACACCGAGGTAACAACGGTCTATAATTGTCTTAGAGCGATACAATCATACTACATCGAAATAACAACGGTCTATAATTGTCTCGGAGCGATAAAATCATACTACACCGAGGTAACAACGGTCTATAATTGTCTCGGAGCGATAAAATCATACTACACCGAGGTAACAACGGTCTATAATTCTCCTAGAGCGATACAATCATACTACACCGAGGTAACAACGGTCTATAATTGTCTTAGAGCGATACAATCATACTACACCGAAATAACAACGGTCTATAATTGTCTCGGGGCGATAAAATCATATTACACCGAGGTAACAACGGTCTATAATTGTCTTAGAGCGATACGATCATACTACACCGAGGTAACAACGGTCTATAATTGTCTTAGAGCGATACAATCATATTACACCGAGGTAACAACGGTCTATAATTGTCTTAGAGAGATACAACCATACTACACCGAGGTAACAACGGTCTATAATTGTCTTAGAGCGATACAATCATACTACACCGAGGCAAAAAAGTTCTATAATTGCCTTAGAGCAATTAAATCACACTACAAGTGTTATCGCCATGTATTTTTTTTTTTCAAATTTAAATATTTAATATATTTTATTACTTCTACAAATACTTTTATTAATAATCGTTTTTTCCTTCCAAGATATCTCATCATGTTGTTTCTTGTGGCGTGTGCTGTGGTACTATCAGGAGCAATGGCGCAGTAAGTACTTCCGAAAATCATCTATTCCGTCCCATCATCCACCTACATGTAGGGTCTCGCAGACTCACGAGGCTTTTTAAGGGGTGCTAATTAGAAAGTTAAAGGAGTTATTGATGATCAAAACCAAACATTCTTTTGTACAATTATTATCCAATTACAATAAGCAGTCCACAGTTCCGTAAGCACTTCGTGCAACAGGAACGGGTATTTGTCATTGCTTACTTAAATAAGGCTCGTGTAAACAACAGGGCTATGTCCAAAATATCATCAGAAATGTATTACCTTTTCCCAGGTAACGTTCGAATAAAACCAGTCCCCATAATCTCACAACTAATGGTTCTTTTAGGGTGTTTAGACAATACAAAAACCACCAATGGTTCGTTGATATTGGAAAACAGGAGGGTATATTCGTTACAGATGATGCAAAATGTTTCAGTACTGAGAGAATCAAACGAAGAAGCGATTATTTTTGAATACTCAGAGCAGCTTCTCTGAAGCGTGGAAATACTATACCTGGATGGCGATGAGTACACCGACATAACAGAACACTTCACATGGTGTGAGTCTGCTTGTGCATGCTTCTTTAACACTGCCATACTAGTAAAATACCCGTGACCACGATATTAAACACCAATCAATCCATCTACCTTCTTTTATCATTTAGGGTTGATCTGAGGCCATACAACCTGACTGCCGCCATCATGTTTGTCCAGAATGACCTCAACAACGACAGCTCCCTTACACTTGCCGAGTTTGAAAAAGGGTTCACCGCATATGATTTTAACAGTATGTAAATTAAAAGAGTAGACAACTTTTGTTAACGCTAAGTATACGAAAAACTTTACTTTAGCTTTGAAAAGTTTCGTATAACCGGCATTCACAATGTCATAACTCTACGACACTCACCATAGCCGTGTTACTTGCGATGTTAACTGCCAACGCCGCCCTCAGCGGGATTTTAATTAACCACCCACCAGTACTTTCGAAAATGTGAAAAAATTCTTATTTCCAGTGTGACATTACGTTGGACCAATCCGTTACGTAGACCTACGTCATTTACCGGATGCACTATTATGATTAAAATACACATTTGTGCCTCCTGGTGCTAGAGAGAGGAGTTGTTTCCGATCGGTGAAAATGTCGGACATCGTTTGTCTTTTATGGCAAGCCTTCGACTCAATGTTATAAACTTATGGTCGATTAATGAAAGTCAAATTTACTGCTATTTATATTTGTTTGGCACAATCGGTCAATCGGCCAGACACTTAATCACCAGCAATAAATCTGGTAACCTTCAAGGAATCGTTACCACGACCCTCCGTTAAACACTTAATCACCGGCAATAAATCTGGTAACCTTCAAGAAATCGTTACCACGACCCTCGGTCAGACACTTAATCACCGGCAATAAATCTGGTAACATTCAAGGAATCGTTACCACGACCCTCCGTTAAACACTTAATCACCGGCAATACATCTGGTAACCTTCAAGGAATCGTTTCCACGACCCTCCGTTAAACATTTAATCACCGGCAATAAATCTGGTAACCTTCAAGGAATCGTTACCACGACCCTCCGTTAAACACTTAATCACCAGCAAAAAATCTGGTAACCTTTAAAGAATCGTTACCACGACCCTCGGTCAGAAACTAAATTTCCAGCAATAAAGCTGATAGCTTTCAAGGAATCGTTACCACGACCCTCGGTCAGACACTAAATTTCCCGCAATAAATTTGATAGCTTTCAGGGAATCGTTACCACGACCCTCGGTCAGACACTAAATTTCCAGCAATAAAGCTGATAGCTTTCAGGGAATCGTTACCACGACCCTCTGATAGACACTTAATCACCAGCAATAAATCTGATAGCTTTCAGGGAATCGTTACCACGACCCTCGGTCAGACACTAAATTTCCAGCAATAAATCTGATAGCTTTCAGGAAATAGTTACCACGACCCTCAGCCCGACACTAAATTTCCCACAATAATTTGATAGCTTTCAGGGAATCGTTACCACGACCCTCGGGCAGACACTAAATTTCCAGCAATAAATCTGATAGCTTTCAGGAAATCGTTACCACGACCCTCTAATAGACACTTAATTTCCAGCAATAAATCTGATATCTTTCAGGGAATCGTTACCACGACCCTCTGATAGACACTTAATCACCAGCAATAAATCTGATAGCTTTCAAGGAATCGTTACCACGACCCTCTGATAGATACTTAATCACCAGCAATAAATCTGATAGCTTTCAAGGAATCGTTACCACGACCCTCTGATAGACACTTAATCACCAGTAATAAATCTGATAGCTTTCAGGGAATCGTTACCACGACCCTCGGTCAGACACTAAATTTCCAGCAATATAGCTGATAGCTTTCAGGGAATCGTTACCACGACCCTCGGTCAGACACTAAATTTCCAGCAATAAAGCTGATAGCTTTCGAGGAATCGTTACCACGACCCTCGGTC
This sequence comes from Mopalia vespertina, assembly GCA_030265115.1. Lineage (NCBI taxonomy): Eukaryota > Metazoa > Mollusca > Polyplacophora > Chitonida > Mopaliidae > Mopalia > Mopalia vespertina. The sequence continues at coordinate 4,010 of JAQQZZ010043374.1, read as the reverse complement.
AGACACTAAATTTCCAGCAATAAAGCTGATAGCTTTCAAGGAATCGTTACCACGACCCTCGGTCAGACACTTAATGGCCAACAATAATGCTGATCACTTGTGGCAAAATGACATTTAACCAGAAAACAGACACAGGGGTTGCACATGTTATTAGCTGTCGAGAGACAAACATCTGAAAACAAAGCATTCACATATGAGTCGTCACACTATGGCTGTGTGGACTGTGGAACTGTGTATAGGCCTAGTGGTTGGTGCACCGCCTTCATATTAGTGAAATTCCCGTTAGCACAGCGGTAAGCAACAGGCAACCACTTAACCAAAACGACACTTTAGGCGTTTCGAATTGTGTCAACAGAGAGCTTATGTGCTTTAGCTCTATCTGATTCCATTGAACAGTTAGAAATGCCTGGCATCAAAATATATCCGTTGTACATACTATTTCAGATTTTAAAAAAATGTAGTGATATTAAGTAACTTACCGAAAGTTGTACTGTTGTCGCCAGGCAAATTACAGCTGCATAAATACACCAAAACTGTGCTATGATGTCATTGAGCTGTTAAACAATGCAATGCCCTTTTTTAAAGATACCAATTTATTTATTCTCAAATCAAAAACAGGTCCATTTTATGTTGACCCACATTTCACCCTTTTCAAACTTTTTTCGTAACTGTGACTTAATGTAGAGCTCCGACTCGTGACTTCCAAGTTAAGATAGTGATGGCTCGGGTTAATCGCAAAGTTGAAACCTGCGTTGAAAAGCAACATGGTACTTGATGGTTACAAAAGGAGTTAACATTTGATTAAAGCCGTCGCCGTCTTAACCCCATGACTTGCGTATAGACCGCTTGTGCATAAACAAGGACAGGCGATATTATGTAATTACCAAAAATTGTGCGGTCGTCGCCAGGCAAATTACAGCTATAAAAATACACCGGGACTATGTTATGATGTCATACATTTTTTTAAAGATACTAACAAATCAAAAAAATTGATACATTACACATTTTCAAATTTGATAGCAGCTGGATTGTTCCGTGACTGTGGCTGAGAGTAGAGCTCCGCCTCGTAATTTACTGGTAAAATAATGATGGCGCGGGTATATCGTTGCAGTCTGCGTAAAAAAAATTATAGATGGTACTTGGTGGATACAAAATCGGTCGTCTATTAACCAATTTACAACAATTCATATAGATGCGACTACGTACCTCATTGAAAAGTATATACAGTCAATAGAGGTACGATCTTGTGTCGTACGAAAACTTTTGAATTTTGAGACATCCTCCGATTTGGGAGATCTTGTGACAAGCAGGTGTAGTCTAGTACCCTTTTCCTAAAGTTTTGCCTTGGTACACTTATTATTATTATTATTATAATAATAAACAATGGAGTTTATCGGCAGGTACTATGTAACGATAGAAACCAAACAGAAAGAAAATCACATGCTTATGAAATCTGTTCATAAGCATGTGTTTTGACAACTAGAATAAAGCAAACATGTCGCGCCCAATCTCCTACTAATCGCGGGACCATTTTAAATCGATCAAATCGATCTGAGAAATGATTGATTTGAAGTGATTATGGGTGTCCGATTTCTCGTTTTATGGATCAATCTAACACAGAAGTGTTCAAGAAAGAAAACGAGATGGTTTAAATCAAGGTCAGGCCATACTTTTAAAAAAATATGTATTTAAAGACCAATTGCAAAAATATGGTAGCGTTCGCTTAAATCTAAATGTTAGAAAGACTCCTGGACGTAGCTAAGTTTGATACAGAATCCATGTAGTGCTTTATACATCCCGATTCTGATCAACGATTCTTTAAATGAGCTCACCCAAAACACACCTGCTTAGTGCCATCTTCCTATTGAAAGGGTCAAAATGCGTAGGACGAGACTGTCGCATTTTCACACTTGCTTCAATTCGCAAGGAAAACGCGGCAAAAGTTTAATTGGATTATTGTATAAACAAACAGCCAATCAGAAAGTCGTTTACAAATCGCGTCTGCGGACAACAAACAAGCGGGGCTCCATTGTCAATTGACGGGACTAAGCTCGAGTGTATATGTACACTTGTCACCCCGTGTTAAGACCGTCTCAGGTTTTTCCGTCTATGGAGGCAAGGTAGGAAAGGATTAGACGCTTTGGGCAGTGTGATCGTGCCTCTGTTGCCTCGGAAATTTAGCCTTTGTATAGGCCTGGTAAAAACACAAGCTGCCTGACTCTGAGGGTCGCGGGTTAGAGTCCCGCATACGGACCTCAGTGTGCAAAATTTGCTGATTTAGAATCTGTTCGAACGGAGAAAGTGTTATCCAAATATAACGAGCATATTGCCATATATATTCATTAATTCTTCTCGCTGATCGCTGTAACCGTACTACCTTCTCCCCCTCACACACACACACGGACACACACGCACACACACCTTAAAACATGAAACAATGTTAATGACCAACCGCCAAAGGCAAACTCAACAACAAATTTCTACGTTGTATTTGTGCGTGGAATGTTTTACGTGTTTTTAATTTCTTGTTTTCAGAGGATCATATCATTGAGCGCCATGAGTACGTTTGTTACATCACGAAGTCTAACTCTTTAATGGGTAACTTGGCGCATGCGCTGTACGATGAGTACGATATGGATCACGATCACCGTTTGGAGAAGCATGATTTTAATCACTTCTTCAAGAGCATGGATGACAACGGTAAGCGATTTTATTAGAACAATTATTAATTAATTTATTCATTCATTCGTTTATTTAATCGTAAAGATTTGTAACAATATACAAATAGTAAAACCTGGAATTTAGAAAACAGACTATTATATCATCAGAAAATGTAAAAAAAGTTTCAAGCGAAGCTGCTAACGTTTGACTAAGTCGTTTGAGTAAAACATTGCCAAAGTAAAACAACAAAAATCCAATCGTTGTTGTCAAACAAAAGGTAGTGACACTTTGCTCCTAAGTACAAGGTACGTTTATTATAGGCACAATAGAGTCCTAATTGACTAGATTTATATAGAAAGCACCACAAAGCATGTTATTCCATAATGTCATACAGGGCTAATGTTCGTGTCATGTAGATATCTTACGAGAAGAGAAGCCCCAATGTATCAACAGTGGAAAATAAAAGGTGGGGTGGCTAGGGGGGGGGGGGTGTAGAATTATGTGCAGGAGCCTCACAAAAACGACTTACAAATAATAAATTGTTTAAAATTGAAAAGATAAGCAGCATTTTAAAGAGAAGAATTGTCTTTTCTCCTCTTTAAAATGCTGCTTATCTTTTCAATTGAGGGACAAAAATAGAAAGAACACACCCTGATGAAATTAATATCACAGTGGGAATAATGACAAAGCGTCAGGACTGTACAAATCTCCCCATATAACTTTTATAGGGTTTAGTACATCGACAACTGGTGATCCCTCTGCTTTGAATGTTTGTGATACTGAAGAGAATTATCTCCCTTGCAAAATAACTGATTATTTACCATGACGTCAAGCTCTCCATATATACTCTGGGTTATATTAATCAGCTCTGAAGAATTTTTAAGAAACATTGCTCAACGAAAAGAGAATAATAATGTACAGACTCTGAAAGTATGTGGCGGCAGTCAGAGCCATTTTAAACAATGGCATTTATAGACAGTCCCATGATATGAATTATTTTATTATGATCTAGCCTATCACAATTTTACCAAAGAACACGAAATCCTGTGTTCATAAACATGCCCATACCGGTGTTCTGACTGAACTTGAACAGTTTCCTATATCTTAGCCCAAACAGCCCCAGCCCTACAAGTGGAAGAGGACGAGAGGTGACCTATGCTTCGTCTTCAAGAAACATTTTTTGGTTTGTTTCGATGTGTTTCTTTTGTTGAATTTTGTGCCGTATTGCTCCTTCGAAGTGGTCAGCTGCTTTTAAAATGGATAAACAGAGTGTTTAGTAAAGTATAGTAACAACTCCGAAGAAAGATAATGAATTCATTTTGACTCAACGTTTCGGTTTATTAATCAAA
>JAQQZZ010043363.1:0-10327 GCA_030265115.1 Mopalia vespertina | reverse complement strand
TGTGATTGGTCATACTAAGCTAACCAATCAACTTTGCATTAGTGAATGCAAACCAAACTTCACGTCACTGGCAACGATCGCCACTATGATCGTCCAAAACAGTTTGTTTGATTGGGGTTTAACGCCGTACTTAAGGTTATTTCACTCACACGACGGCGTGCCAGCACAGTGGGCGAAGGAAAACACCACTGACACTACCGGCAACAAACAAAAACACCACAGGACAAATATAGAACAATACAAACATATCGGCTTCCTGCTCCTCTTAGCTTAGAAAGCCCCAAGGTAACAGGAAGCTTCTTCCAACCACCCGCCGTCTACAACAGAGACGAAAGTATAGCGCACTGAGCCAAAGTGTGCAACACTTCAACCCAAGCCGCATAAAAACAGAGGGAAATCCAAAAGATTATTTCAAAAGTTCAATTGCCTGTACCGGGTTCACAGAGTTTGGCAGAATATTTTGCATTAAGCTGTATTACTATGGGTTTTAAAAAGATTAAATTAGCGTTGTTTACATCAATCGTTTCCAGTAAATAATATCGTACTACATTTCTACAAGAAAGCAATTAAATTGATAAGATTTGAAAGAAACAAATTCAATTTTGTTCGCTTGAGGTTGTAGGTTCAGTTAGTTGGGTTTTGTCAATCCCTTTGTCAGTTCTGTTAAGAGCATAGTTATATTTCATATCAAATACAAGTTGGCGTCTCCTTTGTCTATAGGCTTCCAAGCTTTTGTAAAACTTGTTTGACGTTCTTGGGGGATCTGGGTAGTTCGCTTCCTGGAGGTATCGGTCGATGCTGACTTTTAAAGCCTGGAAAGATTCAGGTTTGTAGTTACTTCCAGCCGGTGTTTTGATCACCATGAAAAACTCTGCGAGATAGGTATCAAGTTGTTCAGCGGGAATGTCCACCATACTACGATAGTCTCTGTAAGACTGTTCCCATAACCATCTCTCGAAACACCCGACACCTGCCACCATGTTGATCACCGTCCGCTTCGGAAGCTGTTCCACATTCCGAATGCGCATTTTTCTGCTATGGTTGGTTGCTGCCCAAGCTCCAAGCAAATTAGGCGAGTTCGTTTCTTCACCCGTAAAATAGCCACTAGCATTCCCATCATCTGTATAGCCTATTGATAACAACAAATACCAATAAATTAATTTTATACGCTCCTTAAATCCTATCAGGGAAATAAGTTTTGTTAAGATAAATACTAATTGGTCGAGAAGAGGTTGATTAACATATTTTTCTTATTAAAATGTTCATAAATTATACACCTGTTTCTTAAAGTGCAAATGGCAATAACAGTACTGAGTCTTCAACCCATTGTTCAAAGTGCATACCTTACAATACAGTTACACCTATACGGTTGGACATGAGCTAATAACGCTTATATGACAACGGTGAGTACCTAAGATGCTATACTATATGTTTGGTTGAGTTGTGTCAAATCTTCTTCATCAGATGCACACGGTATTGGCTGATTCTCCCTGTTTCGGTCATGTGGCCGCAACGGCCGTATCGCAGAGAATCTAAAGTACGTCAGACAAGACATGCGCTTTTGCCAACTGAAGTATTAGTAGTAATAATAATAATAATATACTTTATTTAAACACGGGCAAGCTATCAGTACAAACTGGTTTTCATTGTAGCCGTGGAGTGTTCAGAAACGGATTTTATGAATTAGATAGCAGATTATTACCAAAAGAATAAGAATTGATTAAAGTCGTATGGCAAGACAAAGTACAAGTTCGTTTCTTGTTTTTCTCCTACTAATAGCGTTGGGTTGGAATAGCTACTATGAAATTATTCAATTTCTGAAAATTTTATCCCATACATCTAGCTTCATAGAATAATTGGTACCGGATTGTTTTATTTTATTATTTTTTTTATTATAGATTTATTAACTTAAAGCGATGCTTCTTTACGCAATAAAATGCATATAGGTAAAACGGGCATCATTTCTTGTGTTATATTATGCTCTCTAATTTTCTAATCGAGCTATATCCATTTTATGATCGGATCCTAAACATTAGGTAATGCTTAAACTAAAGTCACATTCATCCACGCGGCCAATGCTTGGTACTTTTATCACTAAACAGAAGAGCTCCACAAATATTGACCAATCAAATATCTTTCTTTTCAAAATAGGTGCCTACGTCACGATACCTATAGACTGTTTATAGTAGAATTGACATTTGACTGTTCACACATGTTATTAACCCGTAACACACAAGGGTGTTAGTCGCGTGACGTCATGGACAGGGTTGGCCACGACCAAAATGTCAGTTGCCAGTGGTCGTAGGTAGGTATATATCTGTAACTCTCAGGTTATTTGATAAAATGAAGAAACAGTAAATCTATGCCATATTTAAGTATATTTAATGGTAACCTTTCAAGGGATATAGGGATTATTACAGCAGGGAGCATTGCTTTAATTCAGGTATTCGGACGTAATGCGCTTTTGGATCTTCCTTGATAACTGGCACTTCTCATGGATTGTTTGTTTGGGCTTTAACGACGTATATAAGTGTTTTTCACTTACATGACCACCGTCCACGCCACGGCCAATAAACAAAGACCAAACAGGACAATCACAAGACATAATACAAATACATCACAAACAGATCGGCGTCGTGTTGCCCTTTAGCTCTGAGAGCACCAGGGCAACTGGAAGCTCCCCCCTAACCTTTCGCCAGCACCCAGACATTTCCCATAAATAAAACCCTGTTTTTATTTTTACAGTTGTGCTACATGTTATCTCATTTAACTCCACCATCCTGTTAGTAGCTTAACAATATGCGGACAGGAAAAGTAAACTGTAATTTCACATTGAGCTATTGGTCATCAGGATATGGAATTCATTTTATACACTAGTGCAACCTTTGAATATCTATTTTATAGTTAAGCGATATAACAGTTATGTCAACGTTAAGACGACGGGGTTTGAAAGTCCCTAAACAATTGTTTGTCAACACTTACATGTATATCTAGCAAAACTTTCTATGGACCATTTAAAACAAATACAAAAAAAAATTTCACTTCAAAAAGTTTTGATTGATTGATTGATTTATTTGGGGGTTTAAACAATATTTCAAGTCAGGTTAATTCGCTCATATGACTGCGTGTGCGCACAGGAAACTACCCTTGATATCACATGCAACAAGCAGTAAGAATACGGGGCAATCAAAATGTCTGAACATTCCTCGGCCATTTCCGTACCGTAATTAATCTCTGGTGTAGAGCGGTACATTTCATCGGAGGTAACTTCCATGGATTTACTTTCATCTATAACTATGTTACCCACGTGTTTTTTGTTTATGTCTGAAGGCTATTCTTGTGCTGATATGATGACGTCATTGGAGCTATATTATTATTAAAATACTTAGAACGAAATTTGACTTTGTTGCAACAAGTCATACATAAGAAAAGAACATTGTTTTGTTTAAATGTGATTTTACCCGAGAAAGGGGCTTGCTTGATGTGTTTTTGGCACAAATCCGCGGAGTACTTTGGTTGATTTCCTGGCATGCGTAGAAGAATATCCGGCGGTTAAAATTACACGTTTTCGAGTAACATTACTGCTTCCATTCACCTCCGAGATAACTGTACCGGTACGGAAAGTGTCGAAGGATGTTACGACATGGGCAATCACAATACAGACATTCCATGAACAAATCGGCTGACTGTTGTCCCTAAACCCCGACCCTCTGACCAAGGACAGTTTAATGAAATATATTAAAGGGAAAGACCACTGATTTTCGACCTAAACTTATTAGTTCTATTGATTATTTTCAAAGACAAACATCTGTATTGCACTTGCATTCGAGTAAGCATAGTCGTTAATTAGTTTATTTAACAGGCGGGTCTGACGTCATTGTTCGAAAACACGGTCGGTCACCAGTGTGTCCGTTTGCTTATTGATGCATTGGAAGGCATCTGTAAAAACACGGCATATGACCAAGCGCAACTTTAATCTGTTGTATACATATACAAGTAACACATACGTTTAGCATGTTTTCAGTTGACATGCGGTTTTAAAAAAAATCGTTTTTTTAGTACCAGATTGATATGTAAAAGCGGTTTTTTGTTGTTGTTTCGCTTCTGGGGACGGAACCCTCACTTTCATGTGAAAGCATCCACCAGTGCATGCAATAGGGAGACACTCACGACTAGATGATATAACTACCGTGCTTTCGAACAATGACGTCAGTTCCGCTTTTTAAATTACCTAATTAATGGCTATGCTAATTCGATTGCAAGTGCAATACAGATGGTGGTCTTTGAAAATATGCAATACAAATAATAAGTTTAAGTCGAAAATCAGTGGTCTTTCCCTATAATTTTATCAGCAATGGATGAACAAAGCATTTGTATATAACACTCCACACTATGGTTGTGTTGTTGTTCATTCTTAGGAAGTACACCGCCCTCAAATAAGTGAAATACATAAGCACCGCGTCAATCAATAAATCAAGGAATCGATCAATCAAAACTCTGAGAACAACAGAAAGTTCCATTTAACCACTCCTTTAAATAAGAAAACTAACATGAAATCAATGCTTTTTTAAAATTGATCGGAAATTCAAATATAACAAAACTGTTACTTTTTTAAAGAATGTCCATTGAATAAATAAGAAATGAAAAAAGTTTAAACCAAGCCTGTAATAATTTTTCTATTGGAAATTATTTATCTAAACAAAAGAACGACTGTCTTAAACACGATTAGCAAAAAAATAAATAAATACTGTTGTAAGTTAACACGGAAACATGGAAATCGATGAAGTAAATAGTAATAATGATAAGTACGGCCAGGGCCCGTTGATCCTAATCTGTTAATCTGTTAATCTGAGGTGTGGACTAACAGTGAAGATATCATATTAATGTATCAACTTTTGGTAAAGTATATGAACATATTCACTTATGATTGTTAAGTAAAACTATTAAATGTTTTTATAAATTAAACACAGACGTCTGGGCTACTTCACGAAAAAGTTTGAATTGATGAGTTTTCAAACCTCATACCCTGGGCCTTGCTCAAGTGAATACAAATGTACAATGAAACAAACTAAATACTATTAGTAATAGTATCTAAACAGACAAAAACAATTATGTTGTCAAGGCGACATAAGTTGACTATGGAAACAGTAAATGGCAATATGTGATGTAAGATGTAAGGTAAAATGTATATTATAATGAGATTGTGATTTAACACTGCACTTAGTGTTATTTCACTCACAAGACTAGACGAACTCAAGACAATATCAGAAAAGAATATAAAGACATCACAAACAGATCAACTTAAAGTTACCTCTTAGCCCCCAGAGCAAGAGGAAGTCCCCTTCCCACCCTCCGTGGTTGAAAAATGAAATAAAGGCATTGGAACAATAAAAAAATGTGTTGCCATAACGTAGTTATGTGGTTTCTGATGTACTATTTTCTTGGCCGGTGTGGTTCGAATTTCATTTTTAATATATTAAATACAACCCAACTGCGAGTCTCGACCAATACATTACTAAATACTTGTTGGAATTCTAAACATATATTCTTTTCTGTATTTTTTATGCTTATTGAAGACATTAAACCTTTATAATACATGTTCTCGAATACTTCGCTGATAAATGTTTGATCTACAGCAATTGGGATATTCACACTAATTCGCATCTATGTGTCTGCAGTCTTGGAGTGTGATTGTACAAGTGACTTTTCAGTTTCCTGAATCTCACGCTTTCGATAATGAAATGCCATCTGACTTTTGGTAAACTTTTCTGATGTGGTGATAATTTCTGGATATCCACAATGAATTAAATATCGGGAAATATATGCCCGGAAAGCAGAGAAAGCTAGAGTTGTATAGTCCGAACCATTGGTAGTTTTAACAGTCTTGAAGAACTCTTCCAAATATGGATCTAACAATTCAATGGGAATGTCTGGGATCCAGCGAAAGTCTCTGTGACGACTTGTCCACAGCCAACGTTCAAAATATCCCACCGCTGCCACCATATTAGTAACAGATTTTTTTGGAATCGTTGAGACATGACGAAGACGGGATTTTCTGAAACTGGTCAAATCTGAACGACTATACTTGTTGAGTGGGTGGGCAGGCAACGATGACTCATCTGTGGCCAATAGATCGATGTCTGTGCTGTTTTTATAGGAGCTTGGGGAAGCCACTGGTGAAGAAAAATAACACCTTTAGTACTATTTCAACGGTAGTTTAAAAAAAAAAAACAAGAAATCGCATGCAGGATAAAAAGAACAAGTGTTTCCAAAAAATAAAAAAAATAAAAAAACCTGACAGAACAAAAACTAAACAGTGCAATTTTGGGGAAAGAAGGAATAGACAGAATTTGTATTCAGTGGCCCCAACGGTACTCTAAATCTAGTTGAAAATCTTTTTTTTTTTATGGCCAAATCAATTTTTGCCTTTTTAAACGCTTAGCCATTTCAGAATTGTGCATGTTTTATTCTGTATTTAAGATAACTTCATTCATACGGCGGCGTGTGTGCTGAATGTAGGCAATAACTTTTGACGTCACTGGTGACATATATTGCATAAATAGGACAGTCACAAGACATAATATGAAGGCACAGCTACGGATCGGCTTCTTGCAGTTTCTGAGATCATTAAGCACTAGGGCCGGAAAAAGACCGCTACAATGGACTGCTTTTAGAAGAATCGCTGGCAGAGTCCGGCAATGATTCAAGATGGGGTCATCTGGTTAAAACAATAGGTCACATGTGTAAAAAATCATTTCTATTCATTTCCGAAAACAATACAGTTACACAACCTGTAAACATAGAGCCGTATTTTCTGAAGCTATTACACACCATTTTAATACAAGTATATGGCTGTTCTTCCCTTAACGAACAGTATCACAGATTAAAATACATGGTGATCTATAGCTACAGTTTTTGTTTTGGTTTGATTGGGGTTTAACGTGGTACTCAAGGAACCGTATTTCTGTATTTTTAACAAGCTAATGGGCGATTGTAAGTCTCGTTTGGCAAATAAAATATTGTCAGAATGTTCAGTATATCAAATATTATTGGACAGTACTAATGGAACACAAAATCGCCGGTAAGTGAAAACACTTGAAATTACACTATGTACACGCTAACTCTGTACCTCTAAAACCCTAAGTAAGGCTACACTGCATTAGCGATACAGAACCCTTCATCTTTCGAGGAGATTTCACTTATATGACAAGGGATTGTCCATTTCACATTGTTCCTGGCTTAAATACCACGTAGAACCGGATATAAATCTCGTAAAAACCACCCCACGATTGCCGGAGCCACATAGTGTGACACACTCATATACCTGATGGCCCACATGCGGACTAGAGCCCGTGGACGACACATCAAAGTAGGTTTAGTATAAGCAGACACTTTAACCACTTATCCAAGGTAGGGCCGCGAAATCCATACACGGGGAGCGGCCTTACAACCCTAATTTCAACAACCAAGCCAAGTGCCATTCATTCAAGTCAGGTGTTAGAAACCTCACCAAGGAAGGCCCAGGTTCAGGTAAGTGTAGACATCAACACAGTGCTTACAGATATGAGATATGCAAGGAAGACAATCACAGATACTCTTAGCAAGAGTGCCTCAGAATACAACAAACAATGTTACATATTCCACGAAAGACAAACATCAGAATAATACCTCCGGGTTCCCATCAATTATGTGGCTAAGACACCACCCTGCAGCCAGTTTGTTACGGAAGGACTTCATTTCACAAAAACACATATCGTACAACGTAGATAATTATACTATTGTGAATAATTATTCATGTATGTAACTTTCGGTTTGATATTTACACATCATCCATTGAATTGATAGAACTGTGGGACACCTACTTTCTGTGATTGGATTGGGAAAGGGTCATACATGTTATTGTCAATATACACGTACTGTTTTCAGTTAAGCCGGTAGCTTTTCAACTAGTTTGTCAATGACATTATTTTGATCAAGCTATATCAACAGACTTTCTGAAATAAAGGTTGGCACTTTCAACAAAGTTACCATGGTCAAAAGCTTCCATCTTTATGTTAATGCACTTTGACATATTCGTGTTTATACAGGAAACCGTACCATGTCAAATATTTATAGATTTCTAAACAATTTTTGTGTCCATAGATGTGATGTTTCATTATTATGAAGGCTGGGATAGCATGGAGTTGCGCCTTTGCTACATGCAGTTGTGGATCTTAAAGTTTGAAACCACAAGTCAAGGAAACCTGCATACAGTGTATCTTGCTAAACCTACGCGATAATTACTAAATAATAGACCAGTCACCACGTAAGAGAGACAGCAGGGATGTGGCATTAAAATTCCACCAATTATGTACCTTTTACTTCGTTTTGATAATGCAGGTATCGATCCAAGGTTTTGAGATAAACTGAATACAAATAGATTATCATTACCAATTTATCATTGATTAATTGTTGCTCAACAAGATGCTTAAATATACTAATACATTTGTAATACAGCTTAATGGTAGCGTACTACAACAATCACTACACTAACACAACAATACATTGTTAACTTTTTGGATTCCTCAAAAAATTGAGTTCAGGTGCTGATGGTAAAAAATATGAATATGCCTTAAACACACTGTTGTTACATAGATGGCTAAATCTAACAAGGATGCACAATCACTAATACTGCAATTTACAGCGGAGACATGATTATTGAAGATGTTGATTTGACTGCAGTTCAAGTCTTCTATTTCGAAATGCTGCCTGACTTTTGAGAAACGTTTCTGATGTTGTGATAATTTCTGGATATCCACAATGTTTCAGGTATCTTGATATGTAAGCACGAAAAGCTACAAAAGCATCGGCTGTATATTCAGCGCCTGTTGGGGTTTTAACAGCCATAAAGAATTGTTCCAAATAGGAGTCTAATGTTTCAACTGGGATTTCTGTGATCCATCGAAAATCTTTGTGTGGACTGGCCCATAACCAACGTTCAAAATATCCCACCGCTGCCACCATATTAGTAACAGATTTCTTAGGAATTGCTGAGACATCACCAAGGCGAAATTTTCTGATACTGGTCAAATTTGAGGGACTGTGCATGTTGAGTGGATGAGAAGGACAATTAGAATCCCCAGTGTTGGATAACTTGATTTCCGCACTACTGTGAAGGGATCTTGGGGAAGCCACTGGCGAAGAAAAATAAGAACACTTTTAGTCCTATTAAAGTGGCATATAAAAGCATTCATGCAGTTTACGGAATACCAAAGAATTGAAATATCACTTTGTGCAGTGTAGAAAAAAAGACGTACAGGTGTAATTATAAACGTTCATGATGATGACAATGGCAGGGGCAAAACACCGTTCCTGAAATCTCATACATTTGCATAGAAAATCAATATTTTCCGTTTGTTTGAGTGGGCTTTACTGCTGTATTTCACTCATATAACACCCCTTCGATCTAAGAGCACACAGGCAATAGAAAGTTCCCTACCAAGCAAACAATATTTTCGGAGAGCTTGGTTTGTCTGTTTGATTGGGGTATAACATTGCACTCAACCGCATTTCACTTATATGATGGCATCTTGTCCATTTCACACCGTTTTGTCCTTAAAAACATTGAAAGTCACCATTGTGCAAATGGTATTTAATTACACCACACGCTTAACCTAACATGCCTAGAAAAATCCATTAGAGCCTTATTTTGTTGTGGACAACCCAATATTTCTGCTAAGACAAGGGAGTAAAAAATGTATTGTCTGTTATTGTTTTGTCGCTGAATTTCCATATGACAAAACTTCCGTTTAATAAACCATCAGCTATAACAGCTCGGGTTTAGAGAGCTATATCAGATTGAGAGAAATATAAAAGTATTAAAGAAACTGCAATTTAGAAAATGTGGTAGATGTAGGAAAGGATCCATTTTAAGCAGTAAAAATATTACCTTCCAGTAAATAGAGCTGCATACTCAAAACACATTTACCTTTTTATGAGGTATTTTTTTGGCCATAAAGTTTTTTTTTTTAAAATTATTTTATCAATTTCGTCTGGACTATTTTTTTTTATCCATCTGCCATGTGTATTTTCAGGGGCCTCTTTTTTCTAAAATTAAAGGACAAGGCCACCCAAAAACCGTGTTTTATACATAAGTAGTAACATTTTTCTGTCAAATGCAATACAAAAATTCTGAAGTTCGTAACTCAATCATAACTCTAGTTATTATCCATTAAAGAGAATCACCAAATCCTGTGTACAGCAGACTTCAATGATCTATCATTGGATAGTTCAAAACTGGCTGACCAACCAGAGTGCAGGAAAACTTAGCAGCACAGGATTTGATGAC
>JAQQZZ010043362.1:0-23761 GCA_030265115.1 Mopalia vespertina | reverse complement strand
CGCCCCCCCCCCGCGTCCGGTGGCCATAGTGTTCTCAAAGCTAAGGGACAACATGCAGTCAATCTGTTGGTCATGTGTTTGGATTGCGTGCTGTGACTGTCCCGTCTTTGTTGTCAATAGTACCATTGGACTGACACGCCGTCATGTAGGTGAAATAGCATTAGGTATGGGCGGTTATGTTATACTCATGGACACGTTTATTAAAATCCAAGTCTACAGTGCTCAAGCGTTGGGTGAATGACCAACATGCTCACAGGGTGTTGACGTATTGACGGTCTGATCAAGAAAAAGTGAAATTGAATATATTTTTTTTGCGGGAACAATTTTAATTTTATTTATCTCCTTTGATGAAGCTACACAGTTAAGACTGAAATGTCTGCAAATTGGGGTTTCACGTGGTTCTTTTTCGCTTTTTTTCTGATACAAGGGCGTGTCAAAATTATGAGACACGAAACAGACACTCGATCGACATTTTCAACAGTATGTCATGAGACAGGACTGTTTAAGCCGCTAATGCAACCATGTCTACAGGGGGGTTTCAGGACCGGAAGCACTTGTTTCCTTCTTTGGCCACTTACAAATTGGACACAGCAATGAGAACATGAATATAGAAATGGAAGCAACGCGATGAGATATCGTACAATAGGACTAAAAATTATGTTGATATATGTTATTCACTAGCCTCGGCTAAACCAATATCACACTGTTGATTAGGCTTATTTAGGCACAGGTAGTTTCCAAGAAAATTCACATTAATCCACTTAAATTGGTTGTAAATTGAATCTTGGTAATTTTAATGAAGTTTAGTGAGGCAACTGCCATGATAATTACATTTGGTTAAACGGTCTTCACTTAAACTGGTTAAAATTGATAGACAATTTTCATTTTATTCATTTCTGTTGACAAAGGGCATGTCAACATTATGAGAAATGAAACATGTCGAACACTGTCCGTCTTGATATAGTAATGATTAGGTCTCTAACGAAACCATATCTAAATGGAGGTTACATGACGTGACCGGGAGCACACGTTTGCTACTTTGACCAGTAACACATTGGAAACAGCAACGTGAAAATAAATATAAAATGGATGCGACACACTAAGATATCCGACAATAGGACTATACACTGTGCTGAATTATACTATTAAACAACACCGGCTAAACCAATACAACACGGTGGATTAGGCTTATATAGACACAGGTCGTTCCAAGAAAATTCACTTTAATCCAGAAAAATTCTTTGCAAATAGAATCTTTGTAATTATAATGAAGTTTTGTGAGGCAACTGCCATGATAGGCTAATTCGATTTGGTTAAAAGCCCTTCGCTTAAATTTGTTAAATTTATTAACATGGAAAGTAAATCATGTAACACTTAACACACCAAGGTGAATCTAAAAAAAATATTTTTTGTTTACACAAATTGACTTCATTTTAGAAAATATGTCTAGGTTGTTTGAGACATTAAAAGGAGCATTCGTTTATTCACGTCGAAGTCCATTGCAATGTTGATTCAGTTGGATTATCAGTGGTGCATTTGGGATCATCGCCTACTATACACCATTTAACAATATTACGCAGGAAGTTTACTTAAAAGAAAATAAAGAAATGATTTATAAAGCTAAAGTGATGTTACACAACACCCCCATTGAAGTTGGGTGCAGTTGAATCAGCATCTAGAAACAATCCCTAGGACGACCCGAAATAATGACGTTTTATGGAAAACTGCAACTACTCTCCGTCGTCATGTAAGTGAAATACCATTGACTACGACGTAAACTCCAAATCAATCAAAGCAAAACTATTTATTACGGTCTCCAATATTTAACAAAAATGTTTCTTAAAGGCTGCATAGGACATCAGTCAAACAGTTAAGCGGTAACTGATATAGAGAGCAATGCAACTTCTTTAAATTATTCAGGGTTGACCTTCGGGGAATGGAAGAAACTGTCTTCAAACAAGTGTAAAAGTGTACTTTTTCTGGACGGTCTTATAAATTATTTCAACAAGCTGTGTCTTTAACATTTCTTTGTTGTTTCCCCTGCTGATCAAGTTCAAAACTTAATTCATCGATTGTTAGGGGCGAAATGGGTCAATCTGGCCAGCATGCAAAACTATTTCGTTTGCAGATGTCTTGAGATTCTAAGCAATATTTAAAAAGATTTCCCAACACGTTAAACGAACTGTGTAGAATCGTCTTACCGTAATATGGTCAATGGCCACAATCAATAGCATATTGTCATGAAGTCAAATGAAATGTTGAAATGTTGAAAGAAGGTTTGCTAAGCAGAAGAATTTTCAGAATCCAGAATTACACAGGTGTTTAACGTCTTTCGATAGATAACATGTATCCTTTCTTCAAATATAACAAGTAAATACCATAACAAAATTTAGATTATGTTTGACAATATCATAGAAGTAACATTTGTGACCAAACCTCTTCTCTACAAGGAGGTGAGATTGTTTATGTTGTTAACTGCCACTTTTATTCTCTCCTCGCAGAGGAGACGTTTGGTCAAACATGGATGCCCCAATGAAAGTGTTATGGCATTGGTGGTAATATGCGTCATTTTTTTCAGGCGGCAACTAAACAAATTTAACTTGTATGAAAGTATTAAAGATAATCTTAATTTGTTTTATGGCACTCACTTGTTATACCCCCTCTCCCCCCCTCTTTTTAAACATTTTTTAAAGAGATTTGATGCCAATGTGTAAAGAATTGTCATCGACTCAATTCCTTGCCTTAAAATTTTAAAAGCCTAATGGAGATATCAGACATTAGTATTTCCATTAATTAACTTGGTAATCCCGAAACGATAGATAGTTTGCAAAACATAACTTGCACTTTGGTGTAATAAATTAATCGAGGGTCGACTGCATTTATTAATTATGGACGATCTCTGACTTGAAACTGTTTCTCTATCATCAGATTAAATTTAATAACCTAGTATGAGATTAAGGTTAAGCATGTTAAACAGTCGTACACGTGAGGTGGTCGATTTTCAGATTAGAAGACACACGAAGAAAACTAGCTTTGATTGGACACTGATTAGCTGTACAAGTCATTTCAGTCGTGGTGGAGGGTTGAGAGGGAGCCTCATGTTAACCCCGTGCTCACGTGCTTTATTTCGAAACTGCATTACAGCCTTTGGTAAAGGAGGTATTTATTTAGCTACCCTACATTACAAGCCTTGGCTAACCGAGTACTTCTTTCGTTCTTTTCAGGTTCTGGCAAGCGAGCAGTAATTCCCTGAAGTGGTCCTCACTTTACTCTGTCTGTCGACCTCCTTGCTTGCTTTGAGGTATAGCCTACATATTTGATAAAACTACAATAAACTGCATGATTAAACCATAGATATATTGTGAGAAACATCTTATTTGTTTTAAGGCATTGTTGACTGCTAGCACACTTTCGTGGCAGCGGTTTAGTCCATCAGTAATTCCTACAATTTCAATTTAGTGCCAGATTTAACTATTGGCGTCACTATACACTCTTAGTGGAACCTGGTCACCATGACCAGCCAAAACCTGGTCGGACCCTGTTCGATCAGCCAAAAACCTGGTCACAAACCCCGACCAGCAAAAACCTGATCGCCCATTATGGGATAGAAGGTCCGACAAGGTTTTTTCTGGTCAAAGGAATAGGGCGACTATAAAACCTGGTCACTTTTTTGACCAGTTTTTTTCTGGTCGCTGGTATAAGTAAAATTTGAAGAGCGACCAGGTTTGACCTGGTCAAAAGTATATTGCGACCATATAAATCCTGGTCACTTTTTTGATCAGGTTTTTTCTGGTCGCTGGTATAATTAGAATTTGAAGAGGGACCAGTTTTTTCCTGGTCAAAAGTAAATAGAGCCCATATTTATCCCGGATATTTTTTTTTAACCATATAAATCTAAGTTTTATGTCATCCTTGGAATATAGGTAAGATTTAGGTTAAGCCTATCTTATCAAAAAATATTCTTGGTTTGCATGGTTGGTCAAAAAGGTAAGATGTCAGGATAAAACTTTTGGCTTTTGGTCCAGTAAGTAATTTTTTTATTTTTAAATAAAAAACAAATCCAATAAATGCAAATAAAGATAATTCGTTATTATATACATTTAGAAAAGATATTTATGTATAGACATGACTGGTTTCCATCACATAACTTTAGAGCCAGAATGCTGGCCACTACAATTCTTTGAAGTTCTGTATATTCCATTTAAAATTGGCATACAGAGCACCACTGTTTTCATAGGAGTTATGCACTCCTATTGGCTGGTGATCTGGCAATGAATCCAGCAGAGCTACATACAAGGTTGGTGTTTGGACTTTCTATTTTCCATGAGTGGTAATGTTCACTGAATTCAAGGACTTCCAACATTCCAAAAACAACGCACACAGTCCTGGTCTTACTCGCAACAATTTTTGTCACTTCACCTAGTTTAACAAATCCATCAGCTTCGAACCCAGTGATTAAACACATTCCAACAGAATAATTTGTACCATGTACAGTCACCTTGTCACACACAGTTACTTGTTCGTCTTTTAAGAGAGTTGAAATATCACTTGCACATGGCAGGTCACGAATGTCCATAGATAATCCTTCATCAAGAACTACATCTCTGTTGAGTATACCTCCATGGTGGACAGGTACCACTTGGAGCATCTGATGTCTAACAGCCAGTGAATGCGGAACATTGATATAGTTCTCAGTGATGGTAGCAGCACGCTTAAAAAATGGTGCTTCGCTTCATAACGCATTGCCAAGTGTCGGATGGTCCAACCAAGTGAGGTCCAACCTCTTTCATAAGTCTAGGATAATGTAGTGTGTAGTGCATTTTTGGTGTGATTCGAACATGTGGAAATAAACGACGAAATTCCATAAAAAGTACAATTAGCTCCATCTCAAGAAAAGAAAGTGACCCTGTATCATGCTTTCGACAACATTCACTAATTGGTAGAAGTAGCATCCAGTGTTCATCATTGTTGGGTATACGGTCTCCAAGGATGAGTGGCAATTTTCTGAGTAGACATCAATACTGGGCAGCTAAAATAAAGATGACAAATCATGAACTTCAAAATAAAGAGTATATATGGACCAATTATGATTCTATATTAAAATGTACACTAGCACAGCTGACAATGAATGTTTGGTCTTCAAAGACAAATATGTCTGCTCCTATTGACATATAGGTTAAAACTCGAGTACTGATTTTTTTTAAGTCAATTAAAACTTATCGCTGATAGTTTATCTAGAATGATGACTTGCCTATGCCAGTGCGACTTTACTTTCAGTAACTGAGTAGCTAGCAGGTCCACCACTAAAAAGTTTTTTGGGGAAGAAAAATATGCTCATAATTCCAGTCAAATCACCTTTTCCTATTTATGGATATTGTACATTGAAATTGAATACCAACATACTGCTGGAGCATGTTAGAAGTGAAAACCCACTTAATATAAATGACATCCAATCTTCCCAGTGTAAAATCCTCTAGCATATGTACATATATTAAAACGTTATCATAGGTAAAAGTCATAACTACATACCGTACTGTTTCAGACTCATTGAATCTTCCTTCACTTTGGCATCTGTAATAATTGCTGGCTTGTCTTTAATAGCCTGGGCGTTGTAGTCAAAGTTGGCAATACGACCATTCAACAGGGTGACAGTAACTAATTTCTTTCTTATCACAAGCTCCTGAAATATATCATATTAAAACTAAATTCAAAACGATTAAGAATGCATCCCCTTTTTGGTGCAATATGCAATGTCGGCCATATTTTTTGTGAAACCTAGTGAAAAAACAAACACATCTATGGTATTAACAGAACAAGAGTTTTAGTCAACCCAACATACGCCCTCGTTGGGGGTGCTCGTGGGATAACCATGGTAACCTAAGACATTTCAACAAAAGGCACAGCTACAGTTAATTTGCTTACTAAGTGTCATAAAGATATGCCTTATAGTTTTCGAATTCTGCTCCGGAAACGGATTAGAACCATCCAGCCAGCTGGATGGACAGACAGACGGACAGATTTTTAAAATGATGAATCTGTAATAGCAAAAGGCACAACTACAGTTAATGGTTAATATGCCTACAAAGTTTCATATAAGATAGACATTATAGTTATCGAGTTCTGCTCCGGAAACAAAATTCACTGTCCAACTTTGTATCCATAGAAATTAGAAATTTAAAAAAAAAATGGTGAATCCATTATAGCAAATAGCACAACTACAATCGATTGTGAATGTGTGTCTACCAAGTTTCACAAACATAGGCCTTCTAGTTTTAGAGTTCTGCTCCGGAAACGGATTAGAGCCATTCGGCTGGCCGGACAGACAGGCAGATTTTTAAAATGATGAGTCCGTAATAACAAAAGGCACAACAACAGTTAATGGTTAATATACCTACCACGTTTTATAAAGATAGGCTTTATAGTTTCCAAGTTCTGCTCTGGAAACGGATTAGAGCCATCCGGCTAGCTGGATTGACTGACAGATTTTTAAAATGATGAATCCGTAATAGCACAAGGCACAACTACAGTTAATGGTTAATATGCCTACCAAGTGTCATAAAGATTGGCCTTATAGTTTTCGAGTTCAGCGCCGGAAACAAAATTTACTTCTGATTATGGCTAAGTCCAACTTTTGCATAGCAAAAGGCACAACTACAATCCAAGGTGAATGTGTGTACCAAGTTTCACAAACATAGGCCCGATTTTCATCGGTCGTATAAAAAGCAAAGTTTAAGTTAATACAGTTAATTTGAGTGATGGCCATTTTGGTTCGAAGAATTAAATGAAATGCGATCCCATCTGTTTCTTAATTGGTAGAAACTATTTCCAAGTTTGAAATATATCTGTGAATTTGTTCTCAAGTCTTGTGATCAGAACACATACAGACGCAAATATTGCTAAATTATACAATGGCGGCCGTTTTGTTTTACGGAATTTGATGAAATTGAATACCATCTGTTGTCTAGGAGGAGACTATAATTCCAGTGAATATAATCCGTGAATTTGTTACAGAGTGACCATGTTCACAATATATACAGATTTGAATATTGTAAAATTTTACAATGGTGGCCATTTTACGTTACAGAATTTCCAAGGATTTCTAAGGATGCCGCTGGATATCCCGAGTTTGTGGTTCATTTTGAGAGAATAGTCCCAACTTTAATAGACCTGGCCAGAGAAAAGGCCACCAGATATCCTAACAACCACCCTCTCAGCTTTTGTGTTGGAGTTTGAGGTTGGTAAGTGAAATATACATTTATACTGGATATGCTTATAACTTCAATGTATAGTTTAAAGATTACGGGTGCACATCGGTGCATATGTAGGTTGACATGAAGGTGGGTATGTGGTTAACAATGAATTCTTAAGCATATAAGTCCATTCCAGCAGAGTTTAGCTAGGCATCACAGGTGTGTCTCAGTGATACAGTTTAATAAACACTGTTTCTGATAACAGTTAACATATAACAAATTTAAAGGGAAGCTCTGTTAAGTATCTTGAAAACACAAAGTCAGTTGCTACTTCACTTCAAACAATCAAATGTCAATGTAGATTAAGAAGCTTTTAGATAATCTCATACGATAATTTTATTTCATTACTTTTTAAATGATTGAGTTGAAAGTTTGGATACAGTTTTCTTGTGACTATAGTTTATAAAGGTATAGAAAGAAAACTGTTCATGTTTACCAAGTATAAGATTTACACAGTTTTGTTAATTGTTCTCCCTGTGTTTGCTATTTGTCCTCCTGTAAGTGTTGTATTTATGGCAATTTGAAAATCTTCAGCACCCTCTTCTTAATACTTTGTTGAATCACGGTTTTCCAAAGTTTTTAACTAGACAATTAACACCAGGTGAAATTGTAAGTGGTTCGTTGCTATTTATGTGATCCATATACTGAATCCCTGATTCAAACTGTACGATCTGAGCTTAAATTCATTCTGTTGTACTTAGCACTGGACCTTGTTTGAATTCTTATGCAATACACAGCTTCCGTACAAGTGAAATACCCTTGGTCATGATGGGGTCAATAATCAATGAGTCAACTCGCCCCCACCTTGTATTAAGTACCTTAAAATGGCTCAGAATGCATTTTCAGTTATCTACGACCAACCAGCTTACAGGGCCTAAGGGCTGTGGCTTAGTGGTATAGGATGTGCGCTTACAAATGATGGGTGACCTGAGTTGCAATATTATTATATTACCTGCTGAAGACATTGAGTATTATTCATGATAAAAATTTATCTAATATTATTTTGACTCGTTTATTTCATTTCTTTTCCAGATCTACATACAGTTGCCGCCTTGGTGGCTCTGCCATACATTCTACCAACAACAACTAGGAAGGCCACACATGCCCATAGATATGTTATTGAAAGCTGCGGTCCAAACACCACTCCTCAAAACCTCAGTTAAGTTGGACTTCGAACTCTTGGTTGTAGGGGCCTCAAACCCTCAGTTGGTTTTGGCCTTTATCCCTCCTTTAGCCAGTCCTTTTATCCAGATATTTCAGGCCTTTATATGTCAATTATCTGTGACCACACTCAGTTTCAGCCTAAATAATTCTCAACTTTATGGGGCTTCTAACCCGAATTAGTTGAGCGCTAAACACTTCAATAGGGCCTCTTGCCCCATATTGATTTGAGTTTTAAATGCGGAACTGGGGTCTCAAACCCATGTTTAATATGGGGCCGCTGACCTTCAATTACAGGTTTAACATTTTGGTGGTTACGAACCCTCTGAACCTCTTTCAATACGACACTCTTAACACATATATTTCTGGCCGTTCAATCTCATTGTCTGGGGTCTTTGACGCACACTAACTTTGAGCCTATGATCATCAGCTGGGGCCTCTTACTCCATATTGGTTTACGTCTTAAACCCTCAACTTGGGCCCCCAAATCCTAAGTATGGGGAGGTTGACGCTCAATTACAGGTCCAACCGTTGAATTCCCTGGAGTTATTTGACCCTCTGGAGCCTCTTACCCCGAAAAGAGCATTCTTCCAGAAAAACATATATACCTTAATTTAACAAGAACAAAAAATTGTACGGCAGAAAATTTAATTGAAAACGAACCAAAAGAAATCATGGAACACTTTAACTACCTTGGGGTGAAGTTGTGTTTAAATAGAAACTTAAATTTTTTGTATGAATCAATGTTATTTGTGCTACTAACGCAATATACAGTTTTCTGAAAGATAAAGTAAATTATACCTGCCATTGATTGTGTTTTGGAAATATTTGGAAACTGACATGTCCATTCTACATTCACAAAGCCTATACTTGACAGTTAATTGTTAACTATATTGTCTTTTCCTTTTCAGTTATCAGTACAATTCTCCTATAACATAATAATAATAAAGTTCGGTTAAGGGTTTGTATAGTATAGATTAACCAATTGCTTATTTAGATCTATGTGATTTAGATTATTATAATTAAGTCTGAAACAGTTAGTTCAATCTATGACTTGTTTTGTAACCATGGTTGTTGTTATGTCACTGTCTAATATAGGTAATGTATTCTTATTGATGGCAATGACTTAATTACCACGCACTGATATTATATAGTCATCACACCAGTAATACCGAGCATATTGAATTGCATGAAATGGAATTCAGTTGAATTGAATTTGACCTAGAAATGCAAACCGTATAAATAGCACAATATTCAGAATAAATGTCATCAGACTTTAGTCTACCCGCCAAAACGTTTACAAATGTCTTATGTATTTATTCAATGTCATATCAACAACGACAGATCATTGACCAGCCGTATTGGTGTAAAAAAAAAAAAAGAACCCGAGTTAACTTTAGAAAACCCACGACCTTCCGCTTTAATTCTTCTCTGGAAATAACACGCTATTACTAGTGGATTGCTTGGTGTTCACCACTCAGCGATCAGCAAAAGTTTTTCACAGTGATCTTTATCCAAAATATCAGTGAAATACATAGGTGATATTAAACTTTTATTACGACTTCGTATCAACGTTATCATGTATTAATTACGCTAGAGCACAGGACAGATATGACCTGTATCAATGTTTAATGTTATCATGTACTAATTACGCTAGAACGCAGGACAGATATAACATGTTATTATTGTATCAATGTTTAACGTTGTCATGTATTAATTACGCTTGAACGCAGGACAGATACAAAATGTTATTATTGTATCAATGTTTAAGAGCGCATGGCAGATATAACATGTTATTATTGTATCAATGTTTAGCGTTTTCATTTATTAATTACGTTAGAACGCAGGACAGATATAAAATGTTATTATTGTATCAATGTTTAGCGTTGTCGTGTATTAATTACGCTAGAACGCAGGACAGATATAAAATGTTATTATTGTATCAATGTTTAACGTTGTCGTGTATTAATAACGCTAGAACGCATAACGCAGGACAGACATAACATGTTATAATTGTATCAATGATTAGAGTTGATTAACTACTACAATGTAGTGGTTGTTTCAAATAATAACGAACGTTGACAATTAAAGCATATTGTTAACATGGGCTGGTTCATAAAGTGTTCTGTAGCTTACAGTTATTTATAATAGAAAATAAAACAAGAGACTAGATTGGAAGTGCGATAAATTACAATTAACCGGGTGTGTGACTTACATGAAGCGTTTATAATCAAGTGTTCGTTGATAGATATCTACGGTATAAGCCAGTAGTTAGACATTTCTTGTTTTATCTGCACCTATAGAGGGATTTTATCTCAGATTAATATCACTGGGCACGCTCCACTAAGCTCTTTTAACTCAGTCATGTTACAGAATACCGATAACAGGTGGTTGGTTTAAAGACTTCTGGGCTGACTAATTGAAGCATATACGATATACTGCCTTCCTCCACAGGTATTAATGGAAGCTAGTTAGTTCTGCCTGCCAGCTGTATTTGCTGGGAGAGAACAGATTGCGGCCTGAAATCGGTATGCCGATCTACCTGGCCACAGCTTACCTGTATATTACCTGTGTGAATACGTCTATATACACTGACTTGGTAGTAGAGTAAATTTTATATCGGTCAACAGCGACAACAACATCTTTCTATGGATAAGGACTGGTATTTATTTCGTGGGAATTTCTCGACTTCTTGTTGTCCAGCCACCGGTGTTTTCCTGCTCAAATACAGAGTCTCTGACTTAACGAATACTGCGATGCGATGAAAAGATCTTTTCAATGTCAAGTTTTACACTCATTAGATGCTGTGAATATTATCCCGCTTTTCTTGTGTGTTATTATGATATGTCAGAAAAGGTATCTTTACAGACTGAAAACATAACAGGGTAGGTATGACACTTTGATCCCACCAGTTTCACCTGAATATAATATTAATACGGAACGCTCATTCAATGAACTCTCCATTTAACCTGGGTATAATTAAATAGCTCGAGTAAAGAGGCTTTATAGAGTTGTTAATAAAGGGACGATTCAGAATTCCTACTGACAACAACACTTTTATTCAGCTGCATCCCACGGGCCTTCACGCTACGGTTAGCTTCTTTTTACACGGGAAAGTGTTGGGACATCCTGGCACAATAGTAGCCATAGAAATGACATTGTGTGTACAGTAAGTGATGAGACTATCTCATCCTAGAACATATTTGTTCAACATATGCCCTGAAGCTTAGCCGTTGGATATGTTAAGACAAGGCAGGTTCACAAAAGAGCGCGAATTACTGGGCACTTTTTAAGGTAAAGACTACCTGTAGTCAGGTCATGCCAGGTGAGGTATATTGTTTGTACCTGTCATCTCTAGTCGTTCTATTTGGTTAGTCTCATAGCTATAACATCAGTGGGTCATAGGTTTTACTCAGTAAACATGATATATATGCTTTGTGGATGACGTTCATTTACTTTGTGCCACAGATATTATACCTTTAACCACAGAGGCCGTCATTTTCTTCTGATCGTAAATCGTAAGTTCAGTTCTAACTTTGATAAGATCATAATGTCAAACGCTGAACAAGTTTTATGTCGTCTGGTGTATTATACAATAGATGTTTTGCATTTTAATGACACCTTTTTTAATTTTGTTTCTTTACTTGTTGAGATTTGCACACAGGTGTTTTTAGGATTACTGACAGATTGCGAAAGTCTGACATCAGTTTACATTCAAATTTTGATTTCTAGATTGCCATCTTGATGAAGAGTGATAGAAGAATAAGATAAAAAAAAAAAGTCTGAGCGAAAATCACCTAAATAAATGTGAAGGGCAATGGTCTGTTATTGAATTTTTTTAAACACAAAATTCTCTCACTGACACATTTTGTGAGTGATGCAGTCATTTTATTAAAATCATGGCCATGTCGAAGGATTGACCAGAAAGAGGCTCTATGTTGTATATAGTTATATCTTTCGCAGACTTCTGCCAAAGGTGTGGGCATCAGAACAATTACAGCCCCATGGGAAAAATTATATATTTGTTAAGGTGCTACAAATGCAGTGAGTGTTTTCACATAGGTAAACTATGCGATTAAGCATTAGTCATTGATAATGCTCAAAATACTGAATCTTAAAATAGCTAGTTCTTTGGTCAGAAATGACGAGTGAATCCAGAGCCCGGTACATTTGTCATTCTTAACCGATATGCTATCCAGTTGCCCTCTAGATATTTTTTAATTGAATTTATTTTCAACAGTATTTTATGATTATTATAATTATTTTTTTTTTTTTTGAGGGGTGGGTGGAAGGACTATTTACACTAGAGGTTGTTCTTGATCTCGGAGAGCACAAGGCTTGGGGTGAGGGAAGGGGGATAGTAGGGGGCATGGTTGTCAACTTATGTTTAACTTTGCTCTAAACTGAGATTTAGTGTGATTTCACGTTCGAGCTAATACCCCTTAAACACTTTGTAACAGTAAGGAAATATTTGTCAGTTGGTAGTTTTTTTTTCTTCTTAAATTTAGCTTTTTATCGACGGAAGAATGTCTGAACGGAATTCGGACGTCATATATTAATATTGATGGATCTATTTTGACAAGAAAACTTCATATCATTCTAATATTATCTGAACACCTGTACGACCGATTTTTTTTCGAACAGAGACAAAATTCCACCCCAAAACTTCCCTTTCGCTTAGTCGCGAGTGGTTACCGTACTTTTCTTATTTGGCTTAATCGTAGTTTAACCGTTCTTTGATCTGAACTTGAAAATGTTCTAGAAATCATATCCGAATATTTCGACCTTTCCAAAACTAAAATGAACAGAGAATGTCGGATCGTTGTCTCAACACACCTATCATGATACGACATTTAACATAACTGACATAGCTAGTGTATAATGAGCCACTTGCTTGGATAGAGACCAATGTATCGTATAAATTACTCACAGGTAGATTGCTTACTTCTCCGACATATTGCTACTAACCCATGGTTATATTCACACTGGTAAGACGTTATTCACCAATATATATATTTTTTATTTGCTGGCTTACTTACAAATGGATTGACGATATTTGTTTCTCTTTAGGAACTTTACCTATTTTCTTGACTGTTTTGAGACCAGGAATGATTTGTGAATATACAAAGATTCTTAATTACAGGATGTAGCCTCGTGAAAACCCTCCATCAACAACACTAGTCATACTTACATTTTCCATTTTAACCTATATGGTCAACCACCAGCTTCGAACCTCAGCCTGGTACCTGTAAGGTTCGACAGGCCAAAGCACTACTAAACCAGCCACAGCTCAGTCCCCACTGCTATAGACAAACCTCTATCTCTAAAACAAAGTATCACTTATGGAATACTTTCGCTTTATATCTGAAAGGGTGCAAGTTTCGTCGAATTACTCGATTTAGTTACATAAATAAATCCTGATACAAGTCAGAGTATCGATTTGAGGCATGTTTATATCTCACATCAAATATACAAGTCATATTTTTTATTGTAGAGAAAGACAATTATTCTATGAAATAATTATATTTAAATATTTTCTTCTGAATTCCCACAGATTTCCCAAGAGACGAGACAGTCGTTTTAATCCTGAATCTCTTCAAGTTGACTTTGGTCAGTGGGAACTGTATGGAACCGAAAAAATGATCTTCTGGAATGTGTTTTAGAAGCTTCCAAACACTATTGGGAAAACAATTAACTTAAAGGAGAGAATAATGAAATCTGAAATTGGTTGGATATACCGGTGTATTTGTGGTCATTATACGGGAGTCTGCAATATATAATAAACATACAGTTATATTCACGTAACTTACAGACTTCGTTATAAGGATGTTTTGAGAAGGCCGGTAGAGGGATGGAAACATGCGTTAAATATTGCGTCGATGAAACAAGACATTACAAATCTGCACAGAGTATCACAGATCCGCCATGACCGGAAGTGGAGACACACCTGAAACTAGAAGAACCTTCTGGTGCCCTTCGACATGTTTTGCCCTTTTTATTGTAATATCTTTGCTCACACATATCGCAGAACTCTTCCTTAACGCCGTCTACACTTGGTTCATTTACGCTGATGTTGGAAACCCGGTATGGACGGCTACTGTTTTGGGATTTCTTCTGCTCCCTCTTGTTGTTACTCAGCTGTTTTCAGCCATTTTGTTTCTTGGCAGACGAGATTCGGTCCACAAGAAGAAATCTGTTTTGGTCGTTGCTCTTATTCACGTTTTACAAGTGGGATTTATTTGGAGACATCTAAGTATACTCAACGAAAGGGATGCTCTGCAAAGAAAGAAACTTCTAATAGACCTTCTTTTATTGAGATTAGTGTTTGCATTTACCTCAGGATTACCTTTATTGTCTCTCCAGACGTTTTATATTGTGACAAGTAGCTTCTACCATGGAATACAGCTGGCGGCCATGATTATGTGTCTAATTTCTACATCATGGGCGCTGGCTTCGTTCCGACGTCAAAACGAGACATGTAATGTTGAGAAGGTAGTTCTTACTTGGCCTGGCATAGTGTTTCGATTATTATGGAGGATAGGTGAGATTACCGCGAGGGTTGTCTCCCTCGCATTGTTTGCCAGTGCCTACACATATTGGACGTTTTTAGTGCTCTCTCTTCATTGGCTTACAATGCTCATTTGTATATGGTCTTCAATCTTAGGAAAAGTTAACAGGAAAGAATTTGGCAGAGGAAGTCACGTGATGATATGTGTTGCTATTGGTTACGTGTATACATTTACATATCTAAATTTTAGTCAAACTCGCTCGAAATGTAGATATATATGCTATTATTTGATATCTCTTTTAGAGACTTCAGTTTTAGTGGCCTCGTGGTTATTGCACAATACATCATGGCGCGATAATATTCAGTCTGTTTCCTTGTTTGCAACAGTCGTCAGTGCATTTCTTCTCTGTGTAGTTGCCATGGTACTTTATTATGCGTGCTTTCATATGAAACTATCGAAGTTACCTCAGGGAAATAGTGAAGTATGCGTTAAAGACGAGTGCATAAACTGTAAATTAAGTTTATGCACAAAACACGACCAGGTCTTACAAAGACCTTTTAATACGGGATGGACAAGTCAGTATCAAACAGCTGTGTATAGCGGTCAGTACTATAGAAATGTGCTACAAGACTCACTTCTAGATTCAGCATCGGAGTTAGAGGAGCGGGGTCATCAGAACGTATCTTTCAACGACCGAGAAGTTGAATTTATAATGGAAACTGCAGAATCTAGGGATAAAATTGTGGATGTTCATTCTGACGCACAGTTCAATCCAGAAGAAGTTCTTTATATGGAGCACGAGCAGCACGTAGAGTCTTCATCCCATGGTCTTGGTGCAACACTCAGCGCAACCTCCACTGTGAAAAGCTCTCTGGATTTATATAATAACCTGGATAGTTTGCAAAGTGATAAGTCATACTCCAGTTCGTCTTTACTCAAAGACAAAGCCATTCGAGAGACGGCCACTGTAAGCAATTCTTTGTTACAAATGGATTCAGAGTTTTGGATTTGTGACGGCCTCTCTGAAGTAGGTGGATTGGCTGGTTACAACCTTCCTGTGTCTCGTATTGGACATGGTTCTGACGTAAAACAGACCACCAGAAGCTCTCTGACTAATCACAAGGATAAAATAGACTCGTCAAAGCCAAATAAAACAGCTGAAATGGGCGGCCTGGTAGATTCAAACGATGTAAGCGTTGAAGACAACAGAGAGGCACCCGAATACGAGTCACACATCTCTACTTACCCAGAAATATCCCCTGACTTACATTCTTCTTTACATAATCACTTTGACCAACACGCAAATCCAAGAGATACAGGGGCCAACCTCACCACCTACGCTAGGAGACTTAATAGAACTTTTGGGAAACGCCGTGAAACAGAGGTGAAATGTTCGAAAAGAAAACATGTGAAAGCCTGGTGCCCAGACGAATCTTCTACCATCGAGTCAGAAGACAATTCGTTTAAACCTCAACTCGTTTTCAGGGGTGCTAAAAACAATGGGCTTAGTGAGAAAGAGCCTGCACTTGCTACAATAAGTACCTCTCCTATTCCAATGAATGCTTCAGGATTTCCTCTAAACTACACGGCTCCAGTTTTTCTATCCAAAAAACACTCATCTGTGAGCGTGAAGGACTCGTGTGATCCGATAGATGATTTACAATTGCGTGTAAATCCTTCGCACTTTCCCGTATCTGTCTCACCTATTGCCATATGTGATCTCCCGGTTGTGATAAATGAGGACTCAGAGAGTGACGATAACCCTGAAATGATCATTTGAATTCTTAATCATCACTGCAATAAGGGTGATGATGTTCATGACGATATTTACATTAATAGTAAATATAATATTTTCTTTATTTGGAATATTTTTTACTGAATCATTGTTGTTATTTATAAAATTATTATGATTAAAACATACCTAGACATGTTATTTATGATTAACATAGATAAAAGTATACAAGATTCAGAGTATAGAGACTGACTGTAAAAGTAGTGACCTGGTTATCTTACAAAAGCCAATATGGTCATTTCATTGATTGGATGACTATTCGTGCCTTGCATGTATTAACGTAACAGTAACTATGATCGAATAGATATTCATCAACAACTTACACAATAGTTGTTTATTTAAGTGATAATTATGAATATTTAATAAATACTGGCCAGTTTTATTCTGCCATGAAAACCTCACCAAACAAATATATGATCAAAAAGGAATCAACTCTTGAAACTGCTATGTACAGTCCATCTCATCTTCGCTAGCCAAGAGTTTTATTCCGAGTTACTCTGCATAACATGTGAACAACCTTCAGCGGATTATTCCCATATAATCTGACTCGGCTTCCAAGCGATTGATTAGATGCGTGGGAACTTCTACGCAACCAATCAGATGTTGTGTTACGAGAGGATTCTGCTAGTAAAAATTACAGCGATAGTCAATAATGAAAATGGGTGAAGTGTTGTCGAAAAAAGGATATGTTCGGGGTATTCAACCAAGTCAATGAGAGTATTGAATATGTACCCACCTCTACAGACACCAACTTGCCATATATACGACAATAGTGCTTTATGAAGTTAAACAAATTGTCAAAACTAGAGTATAACATTCAACATATGCTATCAGCGCTTTAACTCGAAACTTGGTCATTTTATCCGTCAGGGGGCGTAGCTGTAATTCTATTTATATGCGATTAATCTGGCAAGGGCTGTAATGCAGAGTAGCTCGAAATAAAACTCTTGGCTAGAGAAGATGAGTCCATCTACTCATGGTCCTTTATATATTTTTGTTCCCTTTAAAAGGTCGTAAGTGTCACCCGCGGCTGAAGTTGTCCAGGCCGATTCGTCCCGTTGATCTTAATCTACCAGAATCTGGTCTGGGATTTGCTGTTCTGTGACCACCTTACACTGGTTAGATTAGCCCTATGAATTCACACATAGTAATCCATTGTGTTCAATTCCCACGAGGAAACACTTTCTCAGGAAATAATCTGTCCGATCTAGTCAATCATCCATGCCACTATTAATCGACCAGAAATTCTTCAGATTTCCGCAATGTTTAAATTGTGTTAAAATACTCACAATTATGTATCAGGCCTAAGTGCAAAATCTGCAGTCAATCAACAATTGAACTGTATAAAGTCACGATAAGACGTGTTCAAATGTATGCGCTGACACTAAGTCATGCTTTTATTTAAACCCAATTCCACTATTTGATACCCCCACACACTGGTCATGTGGTTTTACTCTTATCCAACAATATTCCTTAAATAAGGTTTAGCGAAACATATTTTTTTACTAGACCAGTGCATTAAATATTTATAGTCTTTCTTCTGTGTTATACATTACAGTAATCATACAGTATACGGTATATCACCCAAATCAATCAAAGGCAAGTTTAACTAATGCAATCGACAAATCAATCATTGAAACCCACTAGAATAAGATATTTAACAAACAATACGTTTAGATTTTAGAGAGATTTTAATGTATCGGATTTTCAACTCTTTATATGTATTTATCACTGTTCACCTTTTTACTGTGTCGTTTCATGAATGGATCTGTCTTTGATTTAAACCCTTTCGGTCGATTTCTACACCTGTTTGTTTGTTTGTTTTTTTTTTGTTTTTTTTTATTGCATACGTTTGGTTTTAATACTCGTGTATCTGTGTTTAAGTCATACATTTTCAAATAACTATATGGTAGGTAACATTACCAACAGGCACAGCAAGCAAATACAAGGAAACATGAAATACGTCAGTGCCTGTGACAATGACTAAATAAACACCATACAATCAACCTTACCTTCTGACGTCATTACACCAGCCAGTCATTACGCATGAATGACTGTTGTGCTCATTACTTCATTTATTCCCATGAATCTCACAGCATTTGCATACGTCGTGACATAAGTCAACGCTACTGGCTACACTACACAAATGTGAGCTTTGTTTGAAGCTCCAACTTAATTATTGCATCAAAGTCTGGATTTAATATAATATAAGGCACACCCAAAGGGCATGCTATTATTGCATTTTATTTCCTTATTCCCTATATTTATATATATATACATATATATTTTTTATTACTCAATTTTTTCTCGGCACTTTTGCTGGCACTTGTTTGTGTCTTAAGATTTATTTCATCCTTTTTTTTTCTTCACGTACAGATGTTTGACTTCAAGGGAAATGTGGAAGTCAACATCAGGGTCAATCGTATTCTCGCGAGAGTTTCTATAGCGGACGAGGCTAAGACAACTCTCGTACACCATGCCAGGCCATCGCGCATTAATTTCCGCCAATAATTGGGGCGACGTTAGCCAAAGATCAGCAAATAAAAAAAAGTGCCAAACAAGATGGCCCGGGTGTATCTTAGAGTCTTAGACTTCCGACAGAGGAAGTAGAATCGATTCTATTTTAGAATGCATCAGGGTCTGTTTGTCCAGAGCGCTATTAACTATAAACCGTTATATACCGACATCTTTATTTATGGCGGTGAGAGGCGCCCCTGGGTTATGTTTCTAACAATTAGGCCCAGGTGTTCTAATCAAACACATTTCATAGCTATGGGGAGTTGTTTAAATGTATGTATTATATTTCTCGCTGTTTTAAGGTGGAAAATAAATACATAAAACAATGAGATATGTGCTGCTCAGTAGTCTTAGTCCAGTGCTATGCAGTAATAATGTTTTAATGTAGAGAAACAAAGTGAATTTTGCTTGCCTCCACCGGCATTCGAGCTCCGAGTACAGAGTATTATTAATGTAGAGAAACAAAGTGAGTTTTGCTTGCCTCCACCGGCATCCGAGCTCCGAGTACAGAGTATTATTAATGGAAGAAACAAAGTAAATTTTCTTTGCCTCCACCGGCATTCCAGCTCCTAGTACAGAGTATTATTATTGTAGAGGAACAAAGGGTTTTCCTTGCCGCCACCGGCATTCGAGCTCCAAGTACAGAGTATTATAAATGACAGAAACAAAGTGAATTTCGCTTGCCTCCACCCGCATTCGAGCTCCGAGTACAGAGTATTATTAATGGAAGAAACAAAGTGAATTTCGCTTGACTCCACCGTCATTCGAGCTCCTAGTACAGAGTATTTTTATTGTACAGAAACAAAGTGAGTTTTGCTTGCCTCCACCGTCATTCGAGCTCCGAGTACAGAGTATTATTAATGTACAGACACAAAGTGAATTTCGTTTGCCTCCACCGGCATTCGAGCTCCGAGTACAGAGTATTATTAATGGAAGAAACAAAGTAAATTTTGTTTGCCTCCACCGTCATTCGAATTCCAAGTACAGAGTATTATTATTGCAGAGGAACAAATGGAGTTTTCCTTGCCTCCACTGGCATTCGAGCTCTAAGTACAGAGTATTATTAATGTACAGAAACAAAGTGAATTTTGCTTGCCTCCACCGGCATTCGAGCTCCTAGTACAGAGTATTTTTAATGTAGAGAAACAAAGTGAGTTTTGCTTGCCTCCACAATCATTCGAGCTCCGAGTACAGAGTATTATTAATGGAAGAAACAAAGTGAATTTCGCTGCCTCCAACGGCAATCGAGCTCCTAGTACAGAGTATTTTTAATGTACAGAAACAAAGTGAGTTTAGCTTGCCTCCACCGTCATTCGAGCTCCGAGTACAGAGTATTATTAATGTACAGACCAAAGTGAATTTCGCTTGCCTCCACCGTCATTCGAGCTTCGAGTACAGAGTATTATTAATGTACAGAACAAAGTGAATTTTGCTTGCCTACACCGTCATTCGAGCTCCGAGTACAGAGTTCTTTTAATGTACAGAAACAATATGAATTTTGCTTGCCTCCACCGGCATTCGAGCTCCTAGTACAGAGTATATTTAATGTAGAGAAACAAAGTGAGTTTTGCTTGCCTCCACCATCATTCGAGCTCCGAGTACAGAGTATTAGTAATGTACAGAACAAAGCGAATTTTGTCTGCCTCCGCTGGCTTTCAAACTCCGAGTACAGAGTATTATGACGAGCAACTAAAACTTATTAAACTATACCTAGTGTAATGGTGTAGAAAAAACACTTCCTTCAGGCTCTGTTTTCTCACATTTGGTTTTTAACTGTATTTCTTTCACATAGCTATATAGGCCTTGCTGTCACATAGAAGCAACGTCACTGTGTCACAGAGCTATGCCGTGTCCTCATAGGTTGTCCCATTAAGGCAGCGTCCATGTGTCAAGGATCTATAGATCTGGTTGAATCTATAGATCAGACAGGGTGCCTATGATGCAGAGCTAGGACTTGATGTCGCATGAAGGTAGCGTCCTTGTGTCACAGAGCTAGTCCTTGATTTCACACCAAGGAAGCGTCCCTGTGTCACAGAGCTATGCCTTGCTGTCACTTTAAGACAGCGTCCCTTTGTCGTCACAGAGCTAGTCCTTGATATCCCACCAAGGAAGCGTCCATGTGTCATAGAGCTAGTCTTTGATTTCACAATCAAGCGTCCCTGTGTCACAGAGCTAGTCCTTGATTTCACACCAAGGAAGCGTCCCTGTGTCACAGAGCTAGTCCTTGATTTCACACCAAGGAAGCGTCCCTGTGTCACAGAGCTAGTAGTTTTTGATGTCACACCAAGGAAGCGTCTCTGTGTCACAGAGCTAGTCCTTGATTTCACCTCAAGGAAGCGTCCCTGTGTCACAGAAGTTGTCTTTTATTTCACATGAAGGTAGCGTCCCTATGTCACAGAGCTATATAGGCCTTGTGGACACTGAAAGGTAGCATCCCTGTGTCATATAACTATATGCCTTGTTTTCGCACGAAAGCATCGTTCCTGTGTCATGGAGCTAGAACTGGGCAGACTTGGCAGACTCTCATCTGTTTCACATAGAATACCCCTTCTATATGAAGACAAGACAGCTCGGTCACACGGGATACTCATTCCATATGAAGACAGCTCGGTCACACAGGATGCCCTATTCATGTTAACACTTAGCTCTAACACACATGATAATCCTATCATATGGATACATAAGTCTGTCACACTGCATACACATGTCATATGGCGACTTAGCCATGTCAAACAGGATATAGCTTTGTGTCACATGGAGGCTGTCCTTTATTACGAAGTTACGTCTTTTCGTCACAGGAAAGGCTGCCTAAAAAACTTGTCATCTGAAGGCGGAGTATCCGTGTCACAGTCTCACAAAGCTGAATGTTGTCGTTCTTTAAAGATCAGGAGTGTTTTTCTAATTTTAGAAGGTGAGCAGTGGGGGAGATAAGGGGGGGGGGGGACAGAAATGCCATAGGCCTACAATAGGCGAAGGCCCCGGGTCCATCAAGGCGCCTTCAGCTGTGAAAATGAGGAAGGTCAACCACGGTTAAAGATTGGCACATGCAACATGTGGCCATTTCGGCTACAAATATATCTGAGTATACTGCCCAAGTATTTTAATATATTCACATCTTTATCCTTTTCTTTGTTTGTACTAGACCAGAAAATATATATTCGATATATATGTAATGGTTATGAAATGGATGAAGCTCCCCGAATGACGACCTTTTGGTAAACCGTATATCTTCTTGTGGAACCCCAAATGAATCAGCAGAGCATGTTTTATTTCACTGTACAATCTCGATAACAGATGTTACACACATTCGCTCTGTCTGATGTTACCTCTACGACAACATCGACAGTGTTGATATTTGTCAACAGTCCAAGTTTACTAACGTTAAAATAAGTATCATTGATTTACCTTGCAATATCGTGTTTTGTTTTTTTTAAATATATATATTTTAAATAAATATAATCTAAAACACTTCATATTATTGGCATCGCTGTTATATTTCCACAACCAGATTAAAATATGCGAACCTTCAGTCCAAAAAAATATAAATATGTATTCCATACTCTATATGTACACCTTGTTAAATATGCCCGTCGGTAATGTCTGCACCCTTTATCTAGTAGTGTATCACAGGGCAGCAGGATGCGTTATTCGCAACTGATACTTGAAAGCTTATTCAAGGGAGGTCACTCTTGAAACTAAATAGATTTTTCCACAGCTCACATAGGCCTACTTCAGCTCTCTAATTTTAAAGACTATTGTTATAAAAAAAATCACCCCAAAGAGGCTATGTTTCATTCTACAATACACGAAAACAACCATAGATAGCAGTCGGAAAACAAATCCACGTTTATGTTACATCATGCGGACTGTTTGAACTTATACAGAATAACTTGTGTGAATATTTTGGTTTCAAGCTTGTTCTACAGTAGTTCATAATTTCTTACTCAGAACGATGTGATTATTTAATCACCAGTTGCAGAGATGGCCACCGAACCTCTGAAAGTTCACAAGCTCTGAGCTATTTTGAGCAATGGAATTTACATTTCCTATCATTATAAGGATTATCCTAATGAGTGCAATCTGCGCAAAAGCTAAGAAAAAAAATCTATTATCGTGAAAGATAAATTTTCCCGCAGGGCGCACTATGCCAGTGGACTTCTGGGCCTCCGAAGCCCTAAAAAATCGTTCGGAATAAGATCAATATTATGGAAGTATTTGTATGTTAGGTTAAGGTTGCTGTCAGAGACAAGTAGAGGGAAAGGCAATAGTTTTAAAGATAAAAATATAGGAGCGGTACGTTCAAGCCGATGGGATAGCGTGATTGCGCGAACGGCTCGATTTTGAACTAGAAATAGAGGATTTAGATGAGACCTGTATGTGTTACCCCACAAGGTTAATCCATAAGTTAATAATAGGTATATCAATGAATAATAAAGAATGAATAAATACTTTTTGTTGATATGTTGCTTAACGTGGCTGATGGCACCAGTGTTTCTAGCGATTTTTTACGTATGAATTCAATATGTGTTTTC
>JAQQZZ010043351.1:0-10327 GCA_030265115.1 Mopalia vespertina | reverse complement strand
TCAACTGGTGCTTGTGTTGCTCTTTAATGGATGATAACCAGAGTTACGATCAGGTTATGAAAATGGAAATTAATGTACTGTATTACACACAAAAAGTTTTACTTATTTATAGAATATGGTTTTTGGGTGGTCTTCTCCTTTAAGCACGGGGTAAAACTACAATCAATCAATGCGCCACATGAAGCGTTAAAAACTGGCCAAAATCAACTTGGCAGTTGATATGGAATGATAGGTGGTTGAATACTTCTAGGTAATAGACATCTGATGCTATATATTTTATAGTATTCAAAATTAAGCTTATTTTGCATTGGCATTATCAGTTTGTATTGCTATCTTTGTTTAAATTGCCATATTATTGTTTGATGAGCAAGCTTTGGATAAACCTAATTATTGATACTGGTTACGTGTATTAGTGGAATATAGCGGGTTTTCATTGTTATCAATTTGCTTTTGGAATAATTTTGTTTAAATATTTATTTCTCAAATTAACCATCATTGTGGGGTTGTTATGATGACTTATTACTACTATACCCACCCTAGCCCTTATATTGCATGCACTTTTTCCTTAGAAGCCATATGACATTAATCCCAAGTCAAACAAACAAAACAAATCCTTAGAACCCCCCTCGAAGTCCAGTATGAACAATACACTGTATACTGATTTATGTTGGTCTAAATTTGTTAATTTGTACATGTAAGTAGATCATCAAATGCTAAACTATTAAAGGCAGTAAATCTCATATTAATCAACAGCATGGTGAAGTTATTAATTTTTTTCATTCTGTAAATTTGAATGCGCCATTCACAACAATATGAAGCATAAAAATTACAAGGCTTTATTAGGTTTCAACTTCTGAATTTACTGATCAGCAACATTTCAGTGCAGATACAGGCACAATTTTAAAGTTTTCTTAGCTTAACAGAAAACAGTGTCAGCGCTTATGAATAGGTTAAGAAGTGGAGAATCTATCAATCGTTGTTATGTCACTAAGTCCAGGGGTTCATAGAAGTCCAGTTTATCTACCCTAAATGGGTAGTTAAGCTGGAGAATAAACTCAATTTGAGACATCATTTTAACGCATCATTTTAAAAAAACTAAATTCAGACTCCATTTCTAATGTTTAAGTATGATAAAAATAAATAGTTGGGCATTAAAAAAAGAAAAAAATTCAATGGTGACACTAAAAAAAGCTGAATTTTTTTCAGTTAAAAATTTAATATTTGGACGTCTATGAACCCCTGTACTAACTCATTTAGCATTTACGCCATTATAACAAGCTTCATACCAGCACAAGGTTATTACTGAATGCAGTTATGCTGAACAGTATAACCGACCATTCAAAACAAAAGTGATTATCCCTACGATTAACTTTTCATTTGTTGTTAACATTTATTCTCCTGAGGCCAGTTGTTCGAAGGATTATACGCTGCTAATACCAATATACCACATTTAACTGCTGGTAGTGATTTAGAGATATGCCTTCAACCTGGTGTGAGATTATCTTATGACAGAATAAATTTAATAACACTTTGAGTGACCAGCACCTGGTCAAATAAATTATGGGGTTGTAACATGGCCCAGTTTTTCAATAAACTTATGTCTTCACAGATTCTGAAATCTTTATATGTACATATATGTAAAATTAGGTATCTTCATTAGTTGCAGTAAACAAAGCTATTTATACATGTACTGCTCTAATTTCATTGTTTTAACTTTGTATTTCATGGGAAATAAGTTCTATAAGTTTACCTATTACTTTTGTTTACGATGTCTGGGGGATCGAAGCTCAATGGTTAGCGTGCCTGACTACTGATCATTCAATGTAGCTCAGAGGATCTCCAGTATATATGAGGGAGTCACGAGGGGCGGGTTTTCTGGTGTTTTTAAGTAAGGCAAGGTGGATAATCCATCATAATATAAGTGTAACAACAGTACACCACAGTGAATCTAACAAACTTTGTGTTATGTATTTTATAACATGATATCAGTTTGATCAAATACTAAACCTTTCCTCACAGTAAAGTTCAGAAAGAAATGTAATACATACATTAATTAAATTTCATTCCAGTTTTTCAATATTTTTATCTCTTTCGCTTTTCTTTCCAGGCTGCTTCAGCGGGAAATGATGTGGGTACCTCTGTGTGAAAATGAATTTTCCCATTTCTTTGGTTACCCTAATCATTTATCCTGTGCCCCCTATTTGAAGATGGATCTGTTCAGCTTTTGTCAACCAAATCATACAGATGTGATGTTATTCTCAACTTACTTGAAGGGGCCGATTTCACTTAACCCTGCGGACCAATCCTATATCATTTAATCGTCAGTTCAGTTGACCAGATTTACTGTTACTTATCTTTTAGTCTGTTATCATGTCTTATATATAAAAAAAATATTTTATGTTTATTTTATCCTATATAGCCACTATATATTTATGCTGACAATGATTATTCTATTTTTTTTTCTTTTTGCAATTTTTATTGCGTTTCCTAAATTGTTTTATGACGAATATCTTAATGTTTTGTCCTTTTGTTGCGTTTGCAAAGATAGTGTTTTGGTATTCATGTGATGATTTCATGCATGATATACCTGTATACCTAACACCATGTAATGCACCTTTCTGATGTCCCTTGACAAATCTCTCTTTGCCTAAAAATGTCAGATTTTGTTTTGTAATGAAAATCACAGGGTTCAAATTTTAGGAGCCTGTTCCTTACTTTCATTTGAATACAAGGATACTAATGTACTTACTTGTAGGACAATCTGAATATGTTTACAGGTGTATTTTTTTAAGCTACCCTATTCCGTTAAGAATCAATTACCAGGAAATGTTTGTTTATATGTTGATGACTTTACCCTTTGTCTCTTGCATATATTGGTTATATTTTGATAAATCTTTATTTTGTCCAAAATATGAAATTCAAAATATCTGTTAGGTGTATCTTTGACACCAAGAACGTTAAATTGCTGAATGCTATTATAGTTAAAGTTATTTATAGGATTGGAAAACATTTATGATCTCTGGAATTGTAATAAAAATTCTGTTAACTACATTTCTGATTTTCTTTTTCCCCGTGTACCTGTTAGCGATTTTTTTTTTTAAATAAACATTCATATGATTTTATCACCTTCATATGATTTGGATCACGTGTTGTACTATTTGAATTATTTGTTTAATGAAGCACCTAAATAACAAGACTTGAGAATTTTGTAATATATAAAAATGGCTAAATTAATTAATTTCTGTGCAATAGGAAATAATGTTATAAATTAAAGAAGGCAAGCATCTGGTGCTAACAAAGTATCTTTTAAAACATCTTTATGAATGGTGGGTAATCCTTAAGTATCATTATTATCAGAAATCCTGCACAAATTTATGGAGGCTGTGTTAATTTTTTATTTCATTTATTTAAAAAACATTATAAATTTATTCTATTATTTAGATGTTGCTGTTACGTTTTTGTTTTCTTTTTAGTTTGTCACCTTGTCTTACTTCTGAATCTGTTGGGAATGAGCTGACAGTTACAAAAACTGCATGTGATTGTGTCTGATATCTCATGAACCATCAGATGTTGTTTGATTTAAGTAGCATGATATCGTAGACGTAGTGTGATTTTCTTTTCAAACATTTGTGATATTAAAGTAGAGAGTGTAATTACAAGGGAGCATTGTAACAATAGACTTAAACACTAATAGATATCCATTATGCATTTAAATGTCAAATTTACCAAAAAAACTGGCAAAAAATTTTGAAATTATAGCTGTATATGAATGCGATTTTCTTGCCAGTCTGTGTTTATTTGACCATTTCGAAATTGTCTCTTGTTTCGCTTTGCATGCTGCTAATATTTCTTCATATGTATAACCTTTTCTTCATTTCAGCTATAAGTGTTTACATGAAGTTGATTGCCAGATTTGACAATTAAGTGTAGATTCAATGATAACAGGTGCTCTAACAGAGAGGCCAGGATTCTGTCTGTATAGAAAGTACAAGCTACAGATTACAGCTTTTCAATAAACTTCTGTCTTCACAGATTATGAAATCTTTATGTTGAGTTGATCCTTTTCATAGTGTTAGCACAATAGTCACATAGTTCAAGACTTTACCGTCTACATTCCTTTCAACAAAGAGAAGTGCATGTATCATGACACAAAAACTGCAAAGAAGGGGTTTCAAGCTACTGATCATTTAACCGGTCATAAAAAAGGAACTACCTTTTTAATACATGTACCAGGGAAAACGCAAATCATGACAAATGAGTGTGAATATCATGAAATAGAAAATATCCTTCACATGTATATAATTTAATCCAGATAAAACACCAGACTCACATTCGTAAATTTCCAGAAATGATGTTAAACCGTATAAACTGAAAAAGGCACTATCATTTTATAATTAACGAGTCCATGTTTTTGTTCGATAAATCCATGGTTATATGATGCCATGTGGTCTTATTGAATTTATACTCAATGATTCGTCTGAAAATTTAATGACTAAAATATGACCACAAAGGTTGTACAATAATTGTAATTTGTCGATCAGGAGGATTTGATTTTTACAATTATCTACTTGCTGTATACTTTACCAAGCATGTGCAGTGGTTGACCCATTGACAGCAAATGTTTGTTGCATTCCGAAATACATGAACACTATCCAAGTTGGCATTTATACTGGCCAATATACACTCTTGCAGACCAGAGGCCGGTTGCTCGAAATTTAATCCACTATTAGGGGATGTCCTGTCCTGTTGAAGGTCTATCTGTAATTTGCTTTTTAAAGGGATTTAATACAACGTTAATGACTAATCCTCTTTTGAACAACTGGACCCAGTCAATTGGTTGAATTCCATTTCATAATGTAAACTGCTAGGGCCAGTTGTTCAAAGGTGTATTAACTTTGAAGACCAGTCTTAAGCCGCTAAACTTAAACCAGACTTAAATTATGGTCAAGTTTCCTTGGCAACCTGGAATAACATAACATGTAACGGTCAAGTACCTTTTTTAAAGACCAGTTTAACTTAAAGGCTGGTCTGATCGTGTTTAAGACTGGTGTTAAGAGGTCTTAAGAATTCTGGGGATGCATTCCCGTGTTTGACAAAGGAAATTTTACATCCCTGTGATGAAATAATGCCATGATGTGAAAAATGTGGGCAGTATCATCTTTGGTTGTTCACCAGTGATGTTGTAGATTACAATTATGTCCTGCTATTCGGGTGAAAGAGATGTGCAATGTGCTGATCTCATATGTTACATCTTATGTTATTCCAGGTTGCCAAGGAAATAGCAAAAATTATTGCATTGTATAATTTTTGCTAAAACCCGTCTTAAAGAAGTTTGAGCAACGGTCCTAGGTATTTGGGTCAACTAAATGAATTTACACCTGGTTTAACTTTAAGCCAGGTCAACTTACGATACTTCTAAACAACCGGCCCCTGGTGTTTTCCAAGAAAGGCTCCATACAGAGTACATGAGAAAATCTTAGTTACTGTCTATTCTTGAAAAACTATTGTCCCGTAGATTCATTTTGAAGAATAAATTGTAACTGGTGTTGTTTCATATACCAGGATAGTGCGATATATGATCAGAAACTGGAATCTTGATATATTCAAATATTTACTGGTGCTGAAGGCCGACTAGAAATTATGCTTAGTTTGTGCCAGACTTTTAGAAAATAATCCATATTAATTGCAGCAGAAATGAAACGGAATCCATCAGAACAGTGTCAATATACTGATAAGGTCCACATGAAGACTGTTGTGTTGCTAGGACCACCACCCAAAAACACTGTCCACAAACCGATTAGGTCCTCAAGAAAACTGTTCAGGTCTGTTGCTTGGACCTCCCACTCAGAGCACTGTCCACTGACTGATTAGGTCTTCAAGAAGATTTGTCAGTTGTGTTGCTTGGACCCCCACCCAGAACACTGTTCACAGACTCATTAGGTCCTTGGGAAGACTGGTCAGTTGTGTTGCTTGGACATTCACCCAGAACACTTTCCACAGACTGATCAGCTCCTTGAGAAGACTGGTCAGTTGTGTTGCTTGGACCCCCCACCCAGAACACTGTCCACAGACTGATTAGCTCCTTGAGAAGACTGGTCAGTTGTGTTGCTTGGACCCCCACCCAGAACACTGTCCACAGACTGATTAGCTCCTTGAGAAAACTGGTCCGTTGTATGGCTTGGACCCCCACCCAGAACACTGTCCACAGATTGATTAGGTCCTTGAGAAGACTGGTCAGTTGTATGGCTTGGACCCCCACCCAGAACACTGTCCACAGACTGATTAGCTCCTT
Source organism: Mopalia vespertina (assembly GCA_030265115.1). Classification (NCBI taxonomy): domain Eukaryota; kingdom Metazoa; phylum Mollusca; class Polyplacophora; order Chitonida; family Mopaliidae; genus Mopalia; species Mopalia vespertina. Next base: position 4,035 of record JAQQZZ010043351.1, on the reverse strand, counting down.
GAGAAGACTGGTCAGTTGTATGGCTTGGACCCCCACCAAGAACACTTACTGTCCACAGACTGATTAGGTCCTGGAGAAGATTGGTCAGTTGTGTTGCTTGGGCTCCCACCCAGAATACTGTCCACAGACTAATTAGCTCCTTGAGAAAACTGGTCCGTTGTATGGCTTGGACCCACCACCCAGAACACTGTCCACAGATTGATTAGGTCCTTGAGAAGACTGGTCAGTTGTATGGCTTGGACCCCCCACCCAGAACACTGTCCACAGATTGGTTAGGTCCTTGATAAGACTGGTCAGTTGTGTTGCTTGGACCCCCACCCAGAGCACTGTCCACAGACTGATTAGCTCCTTGAGAGGACCGGTCAGTTGTGTGCTTTGCCAGATTTTAACCAGGTTACCATATCTGTTGTTTAACAGAGGGTTGTTGGCAAATCAGACCTTTCTTGAATCCATGGTGGTGCTCTATGATTTTTTTTAAAATAAATACACCGTCACATTTGCTTCATGTAACTATTGTTATGGCAAATTAATAAAAATTGGTAAGGGCTTATGCACTGTAGTGTTTGGTTTGTTGCCAACTTGCATGGAAGAAAAAATGTAATTCTACTAAAAAGATAAAAACAAACAAAAACAACTGAACGATGGTTTCCTGTGTCCACTCAGGGACATGAAGTGTACACCAGATGTACAATTATATTGATAAATTGAATTTTTATTGACCATGAGTGATAATTACATTTCTAAATTCACAATTATTAAATTATTTAATAAATCATAAATAAATGTCTGTCCATTTCGATGAGTCCATCAAGGGTTGACACCATTGACTATCCCTCTGTGTGTATTGGGTGTTAACTATGTAACAAGGCTGTCAATAAATCCATGAACTGAGACTCGCAGGCCAACCAACCCTCTTGACCATGTATAATGCTTTACCAGATACAATCTAGACCTCACAAGATAAATTTCACATTACATTTGTAAGGTAGCCAAGAGCGGACACCATGGACAATACATTGTCAATAATTGATGTGAATGATTTTGGGGTCTTTAGAAAGTGATTATTAACAGTATTTTAGTTATTTTAGGATAACACTTTCTAAGTTTGAACAGATTCTAGTTCAGAATATTTTGCAGGTTGAAAACTTTTTTAGCGGTTTCAAGTTAATCCATGAATTTGTTACAGCGTTATCGTGTTCACAACATATACATACAGGAATAATGTAAAATAATTATGCAATGGTAGCCATTTGGTTTAATGGAATTTGGTGACATGCAATCCCATCCTTTGTTTTAATTTGTTCTCAAATTATCATGTTCACAACACATAGGCTTGAATATTGCAAAATTATGCAATGACAGCCATATTGATTTGCATAATCTAATGAAATACAATCACATCCTCAGTCTTAATAGGAGGAAGCGAACTTCCAAGTTTCAAGTCAATCTGTGAATTTGATCTCAAGTTATGTTTACAACATAAGTGTGAATATTGTCAAATTATGCCATGGCGGCCATTTTGTTTTATGGAATTTGCTGAAATGCAATCCCATCCGTTGTCTTAATAGGAGGAGGCTAAATTTCAAGGTAATCCGTGAATTTATTCTCTTCTTTTCATGTTCACAACACATACAGGCATGAATATTGTAAAATTATGCAAGACCGGCCATTTTGTTTTATGGAATTTGGTGAAATGCAATCCCATCCATAGCCTTAACAGGAGGAAGCTACATACTAAGTTTGAAGTTAATAGGTGAATTTGTTTTCAAGCTAGCATGTTCACAAACATTGGTGATGGAAGGACGAATGGACAGATGCCGAGTTCACCCCTACTATAGTAATGATGGATAAAAATAATGTTAATAATTGATGTATGTACAGGGGGTGATCAACACGGACTGCATTCACTAGACCTGAAGAAGCGAACCTATCCTTATATGATTGGAGAAAAGCTTGTCTATATTATAAAACAGTTGACCTTCAAGGTGTTACAATTTATTTAGGATTTATTGAGTTATTTTGACTTACAGGGCTTTTGAAAACAATCAATTATTTAAATACAGTCTCATCATCAACTTTACTCATTTTTGCCTACTGTATTGTCAACACTGTTGAAAAAATGGACGGAAATTTACGAGATTTGTACCAGTATTATATCACACGAAACATTTGTAAAAATACACAACCATATTTATCCTAAATCATGGATTTTAAAAGAATGAACTCAGTTCATTATTTTCCCAAATCATTATAATCACAAAAGCAGCAATCATTTGACTGCTGCAAGTGGGAATTTCATGAAGGGGACAGCCTGAAACGGTCAACTTTCTGACATCTTGAGATGTTTAAATGTCAACAATAGTTTTACTAACTGCTTACAAAATGTAATAACAATAAACTGTACAACAGACACTTGGTCCATAACAACTGATATATACACACTGTATAAATATAGAAACAGAATCAAAATGCATAAAAACGATAGAAAATGTATTATCTAAATCTGTTATAACAATTGTAGCATAATATTGAGTATAATGTAAAGGGACGCAGTATAAAACAGTAAAAGACAAATATAAATACAATACCTATCATAAAATATACAACAGTACTTAATTGCGATATTTTCTAGACAGCAGGCATTATAAAGACTATTCAAGAAAATTAAAAAGGTCTTCATTCTATCATGTAAATAATACTCTATTGAGTTAAAATGACACAGACATACAATTGTCATCGTACATGTAGTTTTGAAACCTTAAAGTTAATATATTACAATATATTAATACTGTGAGCTAGATTGTTCTTTATGTTGGTTTTTTCCTTAAAGCTTAACATTTCCATGTGAATAAAAAAAAAAAGCTTGATTGAACCCCTGGAATAACATGCAACCATAACATCAGTTGAGGAATTTTTTAAATTATGTGTTGGACTTATGAAGAATTGTGGAGAAATTTTTGATTTTCTATTGTATGTTTAGATTTTTTTTCCAGGGGCTCTTCGTCATTGGACATCTTTGGACATACACTCTTCAAAGCAATGTACATATTAATATCATCACACAGTACATGGGTGAATGTCCACAAACATATCTGATCTGGACATGTGGACTGCAGGTCACAGAGTTAACTCCCATTATCAACCCCGGAACAAATATATACTCCAGATAAGATATTCAATACTTTCAGACCAAAACAATCTGTTGTGCCCATCAAACAATTTACACCAATGGAACAATTTTATCATAAATAATTTGTTTTAAAATCTCTGCATGGGTCAGTTTTTTTTTGATTGGTATCACGAGAGGTAAACTTGAACAACTTCTGATATATCTTTTCTGCAAACAGGGCACCCATCATGTCTGTTGAGTAACATCTTTGAACACTCGTGACACGTGATCATATGGTGACATGGACACAGGACACAGTCTCGATTACGATCCATACATATAGCACAATCCTGGTCATGCTCACTGCGGTACACAACTGGAAATACAAAATATGTAATAATAGTAGTATGTGGTCAAATAAAACATATGTAATCCAATAGCAAACAGCAGGTCATTAACCCAGCACTGTGGGGTTCATCAAAGGTCACCGTCTCAATCATGATGAGTCAACGTAAATCACCAGCTTGTTATAACCAACTGTTGTTGTAACCTTGTCATTAGTAATTCTAAACCAATCAATAACCCCATTAGCTGCTGGATCTACATAAGGATAACATATTACCGAAGTCCTTATTACAAATGGTTTTGATCAGATTGGAAAATATTATGCCTACAGAGAAAAGGAAGAATTAAGCATTACGTTCTGATAGTAATCCGTATTTCAGGTACATACCATGGAAAACAGCTATTCAATAAAACAAGCACCTGTCAAATCTCTCATAGGAAAAATATGGTTTGTTTGATTGGGGTTTAATGTCATACTCAAGGGTATTTCACTTATATGACGATGGATTGTCCACTTCACACTGCTCCTTGCCTTATTACAGTGGAAAACCGGGAGGAAACCTCGTAAAAACCACCCCCGC
>JAQQZZ010043340.1:0-10327 GCA_030265115.1 Mopalia vespertina | reverse complement strand
GATTGATTGATTGATTGATTGATTGATTGATTGATTGATTGATTGATTGATTGATTGATCGATCGATCGATTGATTGGTTGATTGGTTGGTTGATTAGTTGGTTGGTTGGTTGGTTGGTTGGTTGGTTGGTTGGTTGGTTGGTTGGTTGGTTGGTTGGTTGGTTGGTTCATTGATTCATTGATTCATTGACTGATTCATTGACAGATTTTAAGTCTGTTTAACTGTGCATTGTCGGTATTTGGTTTAAAAGCATGAATGGAAATTTAACATTTTAGTACTTTAATCAAAGAACTGAAAACATTTACTTCCCTTTATAAAAGCCAAGTCTTGTTGTCGACCTTTAGGCTATCTGAGATGCGGCCGTTGCCTTTACATGACCAAAACAAGAAAGGTCAACAAATGATACAGCGGCGACGACCGCACGCCGAGAACCAAAAGGACGTCGACCAAAGACATGCGCTATTACAAGTGGAAGTAAATGTGTTCAGTTCCGTTATTTATTGATTTGGATAGCCGATTATAAATATTAAATGAGCGTTTTGTGTAACAAAGGGATGGATTTTTTTGGTAAACTGTATGGGGTTTACATGTGTGACAATTGGGCATTTGCGAGGCCCACTAGATATGGACTAATCCAATTGTTTTCATATAAATTTGATATCTTTGCTTACTTTCCTCGAATGTACGTGTCATACACCTTATAGATACGAAAATAAACATTAATTTTACCAATAACGTATTTATCAGACACTTACCAGCCAGGCAGACAGTGGAATTCCCGTGTATTACGATGAATATCTATTTTATATGTAATATTTATTAATTTAGACAGTTGGATTTTTTTTTCTCTCATAGTTTTGTCCAGTGTCGCTTTTTTTGTGTTTAGGTATGTATGCGTGTGTGTGTATGTGTGCGTGTATGTGTGTGTGTGTGCGTGTGAGTGTGTGTATTTCGGAATTGTCATAAACGTCGAGTTCATATGCCCTATAGTTGACACATGAAGAACATTATTATTCGGATACAATTTTAAAACTATCTATAAACATCGATTTAAAAACACCTAGCTATATTACTAAATCTAGACATGAGCGAATTATCCAGGTCTTATAAAGGATGGACTATGTACCGTTCCAACGGGTCATAAACAATGCAGAATTTCCATCTGGTTGCAGAGACACCCCAAAAGATGGATTGCAGAATGGAATACACTACATAGGAATCTATGAGACTTTCAATAGGTTCTTGTATTATCTTTTGCCTGATTTAGAATGGCTCCCGTTGACAAAAGGTGAAAGGAAGCGTGTTATTAAATGTAGTATAATTAAATTAATGTTTTAATTATGTTGTATTTGCGCTTTGTTTATACACTTACTGTCTGAGCTAATCAGAAGTGTTGTTGAGGCCTATCATGTATCAATAGTATAATGCAGTGTCCAACCGCTCGGAAAAACACAATTCCAATCACATAGCTCTTTACATCCGCCTATATCAACCTTAATCAACAACCATTATCGATCAGAGAAAAAGTCAATATTATTTGCAGTATATCGCTTAACGTATCTCTGGGGAGTAGAGCTCAGAATCAAACGAGACTTGATTAAAGGAACCGTGTGTGTTTAGCTGATTTTCGCACAGTGTCTTTTATCCAATTTCTCACTATCCACATAAGAGTGTTAAGCACGTCTCTTGCGTGTGTGTTTTTCTTCGCTGATTAATCATTAATCGCGATGAGCTGTGACCTTTGAACTGCATGAGTAGTATCAGCATTCTCATTGAAGTATAGAGGAAAAGGTAATAAACAGGAATACTGACTGAGAAGAGGACCGCAAAATCTCGAGATGTCTCCTATTTGGATATCGGTAAGTGCCCTAAATTTAGGTATAGTATTGAAAAACGTTTTACCAGATTTTACATGCTAATTATTATATTTAACATGTGACATTATTTTCTTTAGATCATTTTCCTGAGAAGAAGTAAAAAGAGACATTGAAAACAAAAATTAAACTTGTTTCTTTCGCTGAATACATTATTATTTTTATTTATGTAAAGTAAAAAAAATATTTGCAGTTGTGTAAGGTTATTCTTGATTTAGGCGTGCATTTTAAATCCGACCGGCGTTCGGCTGTGTGGTAAATCCAAGCCATTTAATGGCAAACGTGTTGAGAGTTATAGATGAGATGCCCTTAAGGGCTTAATAGAGACCTGTTTCAGCGTTATTAACATCTCAATGGGTGTGTATTGAAATGCGATCTCCGAAGAGCGCCTATGCACAAGAACGCCAGGGAAACATTAAAAAGCTTTATCAGATAACCTTTCTGGTACCCTGGTATCGCTTAACATAATAATACACCATAAAGTTCAAAAAACTTTTTTTTTAAAAGCTCTTCAACAGGCCTGAACAGCTTTATTTTACGGTCAGAATATTAAGACAACCTGTCTAACGCTGTTCTGATTTGCATTTCAGTTTTTAGATTAAGAATAGACAGAAAAAAAAATAGTTCTTATAGTTAATCAAGGGTTTATTATATTGAAGATATTACACAGTGAAGTATGAATATCATATGATATTGGCGGACTGAATGGTTTAAAGAATAATCCATGATATACGAGAAGCGTCAAATTTGGTTATCCTTTCCAAACTCACCGACTTTAAAAAAATATACATATACATTTCTCCTAGCCATTTCATTATGTCCGTGTTTTCTGTTGTGAGAAGACGTCACTCAAAAAAGTAATGTAGTCCAGACCGAGTCAAAGTTCAGAGAGTAACATTAAAAAAGTGTTATTACACTGCAGTGAAATAACACTTTTATATCCTGATATTTCATTGCTATATAAATAATAAATTATTTTATCTGTCTGGATCGAACCAAAATGCTTTTAGATTATTTGTGTCTTTTTTCAGAAACTTTCTCAAATATGTCGATCAGGTCGTATTATCTAATATATGTGAGGCTATTAATATGTATGGAATTTTTTTTCCAGTTGTTATCACTTGCTATAACAGAGACCAGTGTTGTTTCCCTCAGTTTTAACTACACGAACACCGTTATACCCCCAGGTAAGCGGAAATGGGCACACGATATACTTCATTCTGAATGCAAAGAGAAAAGTGTTAATCAGTGGATCGGCCTAACGCGACTTTCTTTGCTTATGGCCAGGGACCAGTTGCTCGAAAGACGATTAGCCGTTAACACCAGATTAAATCGTTAATACCGGGTTAGAGAAGACGATTAGCCGTTAACACCAGATTAAATCGTTAACACCGGGTTAGAGATAGACCATCAATAGGTTAATTTTGAAAAATATTTCAAAAATTAAATCGAACCCAAAACCTATCAATTTATTTACAAATAAATCTGTGCCTGTAACAGTGCTCTTAGCGAGCATAGGGGCAGCCCGCAGGTGTCAGACTGTAGTTATTTGATGTTTGATGAGTTCAAGGTATCACATATTTATTTAGCATGGTGTTTATCTGTATGATTTAGTTCTTGACTTTATGAGTACAGAAAATTCGGTTTGTCATTTTCTTCTGGGATATGTTTGTCTTTATCTGTAAATTTATATATATATTTTGAATAAATGAAGAGAGAAAAATGTGCTTGCCTCCACCGGGATTCGAACCCGGGACCTTTGGGCTACAGGCCCAACACTATATATAAAATCTTCATTTATTCAAAATATATAAAATGCGTGTGTGTAGTATGTCTTTAAATATAAATAAACCAGAGGATGATTAAACAATAAGTTAAATGTGACAATAACAACAAGTAATAACCAAAATTAAAGTAATAACAAATATTAAAGCATTTAAGTAAATAAATAAATAAATAAAATGAATACAATACATTTAATCCCCCTTCTTACAATAGCTGTATGTGAGTATTTCATGCGGCCCACACAGACCAAGGTATCTCAGCCTCCAAACTGCTTATCGTTTATTAGTATTTTGCGAGATTTGATATATTTTAGCTATTGTTTGATTTTGAGCAAACATACAGCTTTGGCACTCAATATCAAGGTAACTCCGCAGCTCGTATAATTCGTTTATATTCGAAAGTTTGATAATTGTTTGTGTATTTTTTGGTTTTGTATTTGTTTATATATCTATATTTTTTGAGTAAATGAAGAGTGAAGAGTTTTGTTTTGCGAGGTTGGATGTTTTTATAGGCCTACACTTTGTTTTTTCGTTGAGTATTTGATTTAGTGAATGTATACAGCTTTGGCCCTCAATATCATGATATCTCCGCAGCTCGTATAATTCGTTTAGATCCGAAATTTGTTGTTATTTAGTTTATCTGGTTGTATCTATCAGTTTGTTTCCATTTGTTTTTGTGTTTTTTTTCTTTTGAATATTTTTTTAAGAATCTATCCAGCATTGGCTCTCAATATCAAGGTATCTCCGCAACGCGCAACTCACAATCATTGCTAATCCAGTTATAACCATAAGCTGGATAACCGGGTGTAAGCAAAACACTCTTTAAGCTAGCACAATGAATAGGGCTAATTCCTCCGTGTTAACCCGTGGTGAAAGTTAGAAATTGATCCGCTGCTATCGCCGGCCTCTCAAAACATAAATATTCGATTTTTGTCTGATTTATTTTATATACACTAAAAACAATCACTTGTATTTTACTTACCTGCAATATTTCTTTTCTGACGGTTTTCAATCTTATTATTTCTAAGGGAGATAACTTATACGTGTCAACTCTGGCGAGAAACTCAAATAAAACCTTTATTTAAACGTCAAGAAAGAAAGAAGGATCAGAGAAATATCAGATATATGTTTTAAGAGGCCGGCGATAGCGGTGGATCAATTTTCAACCTTCATCATGGGTTGAGATAGGCCATGGTAGGGCTAACACGGAGGAACACGGGGTAATAAGCCCTATTCATTTATCGCCTCGTTTTTGGTGTAGATGTGAAGTTTGAATCTCAATTAATCAAATGACACAGATGTTTTTGCTAATGTTTGGAAGCTAAATACAATCTAGCTGTAAAACTTTTTGAATTGTATATTAAATTTTGATAAGAAATGAACAAATACCAATTACTTCTGTATTGACGTTAAATCTTTATTTTTTTGTTTTAAATGTATAAATTCAATGTATCTTTTGGACTGCTCTCACTAACAGTAAAACATGGGTATATCATTCAAGCTTCGAGTCCCAGCTTCAACAATAAAATCAACGAAGTGGAGCCTTTTTTTCTCCTGCCATTCTAGAAAAAGTAATATCAAAACAACAATGGCATTGCAACATAGCCTTCTTAATGAGATTGTCTTGTAGTATAATTGTTATTTGCATGTAGAATGTTTGCCTGAAAGTCATCCACGAGCTGCCGGAAGATTCCAAATGTTGTAAACTAAACCAGATTCAATTAGCTTAAATTGTAACTTTCTCCTGGGAATTAAATATGGTTGTACAATTCTTAACATTTGTATAGCAGTTATACTACTTACCATCGTAAGAGAGGTGTGTGATAAATAGCAATAACATATTCAATGTACTATATTTGTTTATCGAAGCATTCTCCAGTAAATGTTCCTTGCTGGGAGGTATGATAGTGTTGGAGGATACCTGTTACTACAAGGCTTCCACCAGCCTGGATTTCAGCTCGGCAAAGACCTTCTGTAATGGAGACGATGCCCATGTCCTGTCATTACAAACCATCGAAGAGAAAGAACATTTACAGAATCAGGTTTGGATTTACTCTTTCTTTTTTTTTTACTTGAAGAACACTCATCGATTCAACATTGACTGTTTTATTTAGAAACAACTGCAGACCTTTAGTAAAAAAACGTTCGAGAAAATGAAAGAAAAAAACGACTGCAGAAAAATGTGTGACGTTCGATTTAATGCTAAAAGGCTTAATGATATTATCAAACTGGTCTAAAGTTCTTTATACTCCGAAATACTTCGAGATTTATTGTATTACCGGAGATCAAAAAGACAAAACAGTCATATCTCATTCTATTATACATGGGTGCCGCTATGATTGGTTATTGATTTTTTCCTATATAGTTATTAGCTTTGGGCCGTATTTGTACTTGGAATATCCGGATAGTGTCATATAAAACGACTGGGTCATGTAAAGAAATACTATTGAATAAAATTTGACGTTAGAGTAACTCCTTTGTCGATCGACATGGTCACGTTGCCATTAGGCTTGGTTTTGGGTCATATGTATGTCAAATGGTGTCACCGTGCCATTGTTTATACTGACCATTTAATCATTATGTCATTGCTACCGTACCATCCTATCATGTCATTGTTACCGTACCATCCTACCATGTCATTGTTACTGTACCATCCTATCATGTCATCGTTACTGTACCATCCTATCATCATGTCTCTTTTACTGTACCACCCTATCATCGTGTCATTGTTACCATACTATCCTATCATCGTGCCTTTGTTAACGTACTATCTTTTCATCGTGTCATTGTTACCGTACTATTCTATAATCTTGCCATTGTTACCATACTATCCTATCATCGTGTCATTGTTACCATACTATCCTACCATGGTCACACTGCTACCATAACATCCTACCATCGTGTCATTGTTACCATACTATCCTACCATCGTGCCATTGTTATCGAACTATCCTACCATCGTGTCATTGTTACCGAACTATCCTACCATCGTGTCATTGTTACCGCACGATCCTACCATCGTGTCATTGTTACTGGACTATCCTACCATCGTGTCATTGTTACTAGACTATCCTACCATCGTGTCATTTTTACCGCACTATCCTACCATCGTGTCATTGTTAACGAACTATCCTACCATCGTGTCATTGTTACTGCACTATCCTACCATCGTGTTATTGTTACCGCACTATCCTACTATCGTGCCATTGTTACCGAACTATCCTACCATCGTGTCATTGTTACCGCACTATCCTACCATCGTGTCATTGTTACCGTACTACCCTACCATCGTGTCATTGTTAACGTACTATCCGACCATCGTGTCATTGGTAATGTACAATCCTACCATCGTATTATTGTTACCTTACGGTCTAAACATCGCGTCATTGTTACCATTCCATCCTACCATCTTGTTATTTTTTTCTCGTATCATCTTAACACCATCCTACCATCTTGTCAATGTTATCGCACCATCTAAACATGGTTGCATTGTTCTTGTTCTATCCTACCATCGTGCCACTGTTACCGTGTAATATAAACATGGTGCCATTGTTTAGGGATTTCAGTCTGAACCATAGGTCATAGTGGTGGTGTTAAGACCGCTGTCGTCAGTTTGACACCGAGTCAAAAGCCTGAGCCGCCACAGGCGTCGATGGTTATGACGAGGTGTCAAAATGACGACAGCGGTCTTAAAGGGAAAGACAACTGTTTTTCGACCTAAACTTATTATTTGTATTGCATATTTCCAAAGACAACCATCTGCATTGCACTTGCAATCGAATTAGCATAGCCGTTAATTAGTTAATTCAAAAAGTGGAACTGACGTCATTGTTCGGTAGTTATATCATCTAGTCGTGGCTGTCCCCTATTGCCTGCGCCGGTGGAAGCTTTCAAATAAAGCCGAAAGTGAGGGTTCCGTCCCCAATCGAAACAACAACAACAAACAACCATAAAGTCCCCAAGCGAAACAACAACAACAAACAACCATAAAGTCTTACTTATTATGTAACCGCTTGTACATATCAACCTCACTACCTGGTACTAAAAACCGGATTTTTTAAAACCGCAGGTCAGCTGAAAACATGCTAAACGTACGTGTTACTCAAATAGCTAATTTGATATGTAAAACAGATTAACATTGCGTTTGGATGACCAAGCTAGTGTATACGCCGTGTTGTTACAGATGCCTTAGACTGCATCCATAAGCAAACGGACACACTGGTGACCAACCGTGTTTTCGAACAATGACGTCAGATCCGCCTGTTAAATTAACTAATTAGGGCTAAGCTTACTCGAATGCAAGTGTAATACAGATGTTTGTCTTTGAAAATATGCAATAAAAATAATAAGTTTAGGTCGATAAATAGTTGTCTTTCCCTTTAACAACACCACTTTGGCATATGTCGAGGGTTTAAACACCATTCTAACCCGAAAAAGACAGAAAATATAGATCTCCCGCTGCTAAAACAGTGGCTCTTTCTAAATTCCCCCTTGTATTCACTGAACTATCCTCATCGAATCACAAATAGGAAGTTACCTCAGCTGAGATGTAAAACAGCGAAAAACGCCGCAGAAAAAGTCTTTCAAAACAATTTTTCTGATATTTTGATGCCATTAAATTATAGAGATTGTGATGCAGACATGCTTTAAACTATGTTCGCGACAATCAATTTCCTATTTGTGCTGAAAGTTTTATAAAATTAAGAAAACAAAATTTTAAGTAGAGGCAGCCATGTAGTACTGTTGAGCTGTGTTCCTTATTATGTATATTTGCGCACATCACGTAACCGCATAGGGTTAGAATATCGTGCCATCCTACCATCATATTATTGTTACCGTACCATCTAAGCATGGTGCCATTGTTCTTGTTCCATCCTACACGTTCCATCGTGTCACGGTTACCATCCTACCATAATATCATTGTTGCCACACCATTCTACCATATTACTATTGTTGCCGTACGATCCTACCATATCACCATTGTTACCGTACCATTCTACCATATAACCATTGTTACCGTACCATCCTACCATATCACCATTGTTACCGTACCATCCTACCATATAACCATTGTTACCGTACCATCCTACCATATCATCATTGTTACCGTACCATTCTACCATATCACCATTGTTACCGTACCATTCTACCATATCACCATTGTTACCGTACCATTCTACCATATCACCATTGTTACCTGCCATCCTACCATATTACCATTGTTGCCGTACTAGCCGGTCATAACACCATTGTTACCGTACCATTCTACCATATCACCATTGTTACCGTACCAGCCTATCATAACACCATTGTTACCTGCCATCCTACCATATTACCATTGTTGCCGTACCAGCCTATCATAACACCATTGTTACCGTACCATCCTACCATATTACCATTGTTACCGTACCAGCCTATCATATCACCATTGTTACCGTACCATCCTACCATATTACCATTGTTGCCGTACCAGCCTATCATAACACCATTGTTACCGTACAATCCTACCATTGTTACCGTACTATCTAAACATCTAACTAATGTGCTAGTGTTACCTTACTATCTGAACACGATGTTATCGTGTCGTTGTCACCGTACAACCCAACCCATGTGTTATTACTACTGACCACTAAACCATTGTGTCATTGTTACTGTCCCATCTTACCATGGATTCTTTAAGTCGCCATTCTCCCACCGTGTATCTATTATCTTACCATCCTTCCATCGTGTTATTGTTAATACCGTACCATCCTACCATCGTGACATTGTTAATACCGTACCATCCTACCATCGTGTCATTGTTAATATCGTACCATCCTACCATCGTGTCATTGTTAATACCGTACTATCCTACCGTCGTGTCGTTGAAACTGTACCACTTTGTCCTTGTTACCGTACCATTGTTACCGTACCACCCTGTCATTGTTATCGTACCATCTTTATCATTGTGTCATTGTTACCGTACCACCCTGTCATTGTTATCGTACCATCTTTATCATTGTGTCATTGTTACCGTACCACCCTGTTATTCTTACCGTATCATCTTACCATAGTGCCAATGTTAACGTACCTTCATTCTATCCATTCTATCGAGTCGTTAACCTCCATTGTTATTGTATCAACCATCGCATCATTGTTACCGTATCGCCCAACCATCGTGCCATTGATGTTGTACAATCTTCCCCTCATGCAATTAATTATTGTAAATCCTACCACTGTGTCATTGTCTCTACACCAACCGACCGATATATCATTGTATCATTGTCACCGTACCGTGTATGCGCATGGTGAACTACTACGACGTTCTCTGGTGACTGGTAGATCGCAGGTGGTTTTCACGAGGTTTATTTGCGGTTTTCCACCAAACATTCTCAGATCGGCACCAAAGGGAAGTAATGTTGAATACAGAGCCAATCAAAAAAACATTGCGCATCACCCTATCACCGTTCTATATGCTCTCACTGCCGCATCTTCCCGAGGCAAGGCGGAAAAGAAGATGTCGCATTAAGCCTCTCTTCCTTCCCTACATTGAGATAGGGGAACCTCGAGGAAGTGAGGCGGCCACAATTGGCAGTTTTGGCACCTAATTTTTTTTTTCAAAAGTAATCAAAATAAAGTACGCACAAATAGCTAATATAATGAGTACATCAACATAAATTTAAATATGA
>JAQQZZ010043329.1:0-10328 GCA_030265115.1 Mopalia vespertina | reverse complement strand
AAAGCCCTCAACAAGCCCATTTCTCAATCTAAAATTTATTATAAAGATCTAAAGCCCAAAATTTCTAAATACATTTTAAATCTTTGGCAGGATGTATGGGGCAGAGAAGTCATAAATAAACTTCAAGACGTACATCCTGCTATTGGTCAGCATTTTTACTCCCATGGAATGTCTCGAAAGGACAGGATGGTTCTAATGCGATGTCGTATAGGCCACAGTCACCTCACAAAAAAGCACCTTGATAATGACAAATTAGAACCAAAATGTGAGGTATGTGGCTGTGTATACAACATCAAACACATATTGGTTGATTGTGTGGACTTTGCCACTGTTAGGCAACAGTTCTACACAGACACCACTATGAAGGACTTGTTTGACAACATTGCTGGCGATATTGTCATCAAGTTCCTTAAACGGATCGGTGTGTATCAAACAATTTAAATTTTTATGAATCATTGTAAATAACTAAAATTGAGAGAATTTTAAACATAATATTTACAATTTTTAGATCCAAATTTGAATTTCATAATATATAGACAATTTTAAACTTTTGTGTGTCCTATTCAGTTCATGTTTGTTTCTCTTTTTGATGTTTACGGCCTGTGGTGTAAACGACTGATATTAAAAATTGATATAAATAAATTGTAAACTATTTACGCCACAGCGTAGCTGAAATACCGCTGAATGTGGCGTATAACACTAATCAATCAATCAATCAATCTCCGCCTTGGCTGTTTCCAAGACCTAGACTTCTCTTTGATCTTCGAGATAAAAAGAAATCGGAAACATGTCCACTTCTTTTTCAGCAGAGATTTGGTGAGTTATGACAACCACTCCTTTATCTACATCGATGGGTCGAAGCCTGAAGATAGGGTGGCAGTTGCAGCCGTTCAGTTGCAGCATGTTGCTTCCCTACGAAAACAAAGCAACTGAATGTTAGTTTTGCGGTATAAATGACCTATAACTCTAGGATATTATCAAGCTCATTATGTAATCTCTTTTTGTAATTCGCCATGGCATATTGTAAAATGACTTACATGTACAGCCTTTCTTAAGCATGGATATGCCTCTAACACTTTGCTCATCTTGTCTTTGTCTCCCCGAAGGGCCTCTATAAATTTCTTCCTAGCTGGGAACTCAACATCCAACAGCTGGTTCACTATCTTGTAATTAGGTTTTCTCAGATAATTTCTCCTTCAATTTAGTATAGTGCTGGGCCATCATTCTTGCATCTAAAATACAAACATTATTAGTTATTGACCTTCGAGGTGTACGGAAACTTATGACTTTCCTAGTTTTGTAAGCCCCAAGCCGTATTTGAAGTTGTGTAATGGTAATGATATTCCACACAGCATGACAAAATGTCTATAACCAATTTATTACCCGTCCAGCCATACAGTGTATGTCTACAACAGTAATCCGATAAACTTAATTTAAACCCTGAAGTTCTTGGCCTTTTCCTTTTACATGCCTGGAAATTGGCGTTATGACGTAAACGAATTGAAGCAGGATCGATTTAAAAATGGTGTGACAATATATCATGACGTCCCGTAACATTTTCATAAGTATTGATATTATCTTTGGTTGATTATTATATCATTTTATTTTTTTACCACCCTGGAGAATTTTCATCTTGCATTCAATGTTATTACCAGGACGTCTAGCAGTGAAGACATTGTGTTGAAGGTCTACTAAACACGTTTTGTAAAATGAGTCCCAGGGTGATTCAGCCCCCTTCCAACCTACTTTGGAAATTGTACCGCTGCCCCTGAATTTGATATAAGTTAACCTTAAGAAACACAGTCAGACAGCTATATTTATAAAATAAATTTACCAGTCTAGACTCCTCGTTAGAACCTTCTAAAACCTCTGATTTGTTCAGTGTCTTCTTGAGTACCAGCATTATGAACCAAAAAAACATTGGGGCTATCTAGCAGTAAGCTCTTCCGCATCTTTTGGGGATTACATCCATAGGGTTTTAAAACAGGTTTTTTTTTTTGAAAAGCGTCCTTTTCAGTCGATACAACAAACCACCCTTTTAAAGAAATAAAAGTTTGTATATATTTACAAATTAACTACAGTAAATTTTACTCTTAAAAAGTGTAGGAAGAATTAACAATAATAGTAGTGTAGAATGCGCAACTCGGTTATAATTTGCTATTACATAATAAGGAAGGGTTTAATGTTATCAAGTACTAATTATTCATAAATCGTAGTAGGGTAACGTTTTGATACCCTATTACTATATATGTAGTAATATTTTATTACACACAAGGAAGGATTCAAAGTTATTATGTACTAATTCCAGCAGTTAGTACATGTTAAGTAAGGGTTCTATGTGAATGAGTGCTAAAGTGGCTGGCCAACGTTCGTGACGTCCGCCTAATGGGCCTGGTGAGGAACCCACAAGGGGAATCCCCAATCCCGGAGTGTCTGTCAAGTGTTGCATGACATGGCATAAAGAGAGTACTCGCCTACACTAGTGTGTGAATTTGGGCAGCCCTCTTTTTCGTAAGATATGGTATGTTCTGAAACGGATCGTTGGAATTAAAACACAGTTGTGTGCATTGAAGAGTACAAATTTTTTAGATTTTCTTTCGTAATATTTGGTTGGCCGTGAAACAACCTGGTTGTGTGTTAAAATTTTGAACAACTGAAGCTGCTGTCTCGTCTTCCCCCTCTAACAACCAGTGGTAGAATGTGCCACGGGTGGATGCCTGTGGCTCCTCGGATGTTGGCTGCCCACTTCCCCTGGCCTCCTCCCAGTAGTGGAGACCCATGATGCTGATCTCCTCCTCAGCCTCGGTGGTGGTGCTGGTTGGGAGCTGGTTCTGGTCACCACCGCTGATGATGTGGTTGTGGAGCTGACCAGCTCATCCTGCAGCTCACCAATCATCTGTGGCTGCCATTATTTTACAAAAAATGGTAGCAAATGGATTACATGGCGTTGAGTCTCTCTATTTATAGCCGTGGCCTGGATTGACCGAGTTAATGTACACTGACACAGTGATGTTCTGATTGGTCAGAATCCTAACTTTCCATTGGTCATCAGTCGACTATTTGACGCCTTCTTAATATGTGTGTCAATCCTGATCCAGGCGAACTCGCACTCCATGATCACCATACAACAACAGTTATTGTAAATAAACAACAGCTTGATTATGTACTGTTAATGAACTGATCTGTTCAGAAGTAGGTTGGTTATATATATAGCGTGACAGTAGGTTATTTCAAATAAATAAAAAGTTACCCTGGATCATTTTGAAGGACTCGTTAAACCATAGCATTGGAGTATCCTATTGAAAAACAAACCCTCGGCCATTGCCTTTGTACAGCATGGCAGAATACTTAGGCCAGTCACTGACCCACTTTTTTCAGGCATTCTGATGACCCAGAATGAGGTCACCACATGCAACCTACATGTGTTGTTTAGAATTAGGTCAAGTGATGTGCTGAAGGCCACACATGTTTATTTAAAACAACTGGGAATGTGTTGTGCACTCACCAGAGCGGTTAATCTGTGATGTCATGGTAATAACAGGCTGTCACTCCAGCCTTGGTGTCTGTGGAATGTTGTTACCATGGCGTCCCAGAACTCACATGAAAGCCTGTCTTCGCTTTTCTTTAAAAAAACACCTCAACCCCAACAGTACCCAACTCAGGGCCATCAAACACCCCGAATTCTAACACAAGGAAGTACAACTCCTAACACTTTTTGAGCCAACAGGTCAACAAGTTTCTCACAGGTCCGAGCTCAGAGCGACGGCTAAAAATGAACGGCCCTTAGCTAGATGAGTTTCATTCCAGACTTGCCTGCCTTGCCGTTATCTACCCACCTGCCTGTTCTCTCGCTATCTATCTCTGCCTCTTTACCCGCCCTCTTGCTGTCTACCAACCTACCTTGCCTGCCTGCTCTCTTGCTGTCTAGCTGTCATAACCTACCTACAATGTTTCTTGCGTTACATGCCAAGTTGAGGTGTTTACTCCACCATAGGCGTGAAAAACATCCTGGAGAAGGAGGCCAAGAAGACGACCCACTATGCTTTGTGTGTGGCGCCTGTTATCAGGGGTTCAACCGGGCATCACATTTGAAACATTCCTGGAGGTGTCGAGCCACCCCCAAGTAAACGGCGTCGCTTCTTGGGCCATCTCCTAAGTTTTATAATAACCCCTCGTGTTCTACCCGAATTAAAGGGACCAACTCTTAATGAAGTCCGACTCTGTACTTTATGTATGGAATTTCTGTTTTAAGATTTCTTCGGTTACATCAGCAGACGTCTCCCCACATTTTTCAGGCAGACCATAAAGCCTAATGTTGATGCGTCAGCTGAATCTTTTTAGCTTATGGAGATGTTCTTGCAGGCATTTGACAACTTTTTCTCTATTTCTGAGACACATTTAGATTTCTCAACAACATTTTTTAGAGCTTCCACACTATCGTTTATAAATGCCATTCCCTGTTTTACTTCTCTCATTTCACTTCTCTCCTCGGTAACTTGTTCCAATCTGACAAGGTGCTCTTCAATGGTCTTATTGCTTTGCAGTATGTCTCGTAAGGCACTCAACACTTCCGTTCTAAAAGCCATCTCTGACACGTTAAAAGGCTCAGATACGCCCGGAGAAGCTGGTTGTTCATAGTCACTCGACACATTTTCAGTGTCGGTCAGTCCTATTTCATTTGCCGACGTTCCAGTGTCCATGTAACTCTCGATGCCAATTTTCGCTCCATGTGGTGGTGTTGTTGTCGTGGGCTTCGGATTTTTCGTTTGTCACCTTTTTTGTTTCCCATGTTGACAATATAATTGGTCCGTTGTTAGCGCAAACACCTTAAATAAACTGCAGCTATAAAATAAGGTTCATAATTGTATATCACAGGGAGAAATCCGCACCCAGAGCATCTGAATCAACGTGTTAGCGTAACACCACAAGAAGGGCGTAATGTGGTGGAACCTGAACCAGTACCCCCTACTCACGAACCTCTTGTACTAATCAACACCAGCCCTATGAAGAGATGATGGAGGTACCATGCCAACCTTTTGAAGAACCAGACCAACCCCTACAGTGCCCGGTCACACCTCCAGAGCCGTTACCCTCGATCTCTATGAATTGACAGAATTTTGAACACAATATTTACAATTTTTAGATCCAAATTGAACTATATTATACATCGACATATTTAAAAATTTTAAACTTTTGTATGTCCTATTCTGTTCATATTTATTTCTCTTTTTGATGTTTACGGCCTAGGGTGCTAACGACTGATATTCAAATTGATATAAAATATTCACGCCACAGTGTAGCTGCAATACCGCTGAATGTGGTGTAAAACACTAATCAATCAATCAATCAAATTGATATAAATAATTGTAAAATATTCACGCCACAGCATAGCTGCAATACCGCTGAATGTGGCTTAAAACACTAATCGATCTCTATGGATAACCTGCAAGCGCCGCTCATTGCGGATGGGAGAGTACCACACCTCGACACCTTTTCTGTGGTAGCCTTCAAGTTAAACTTTGCCTACGGCCTGATCCTGGGAAAAGCCTTTGACTTAGTTGATCATAAATTGCTTCTTTCTAAACTTAGGCTTTAGTAATAACTCATTCATATGGATGAAATCTTATCGTAGTTCAAGACAACAAAGCGTAATAGTTGGAAATGTTCCTTCCATCTCATTACGTGTTAAATCAGGAGTTCCTCAAGGATCTATACTGGGTCCTCTTTTGTTCATATTATATGTTCGTTACTGATTGTAAACTGGATAGTTTTGCGGATGACATCTCTTCACACTATATCTATATCTCTACAAAGTATTGAGTACAAACTAAACAAAGGCATGTCTCAAGCTGTTGCATGGTGTACAGAAAACAGGATGGTCATTAATCCTACAAAAACTAACACTATGTTGATTGGAAGTTCTAAATCTTTAAGATCTTGTCAGCAAAGCTATGAAATACAAATTGACAATACTGTAATACAGCCAGTTTCAAATGTAAAAATACTTGGTTTATATGTTGATAAAACCCTGTCATGGGCTAAATATGTTGATCAAGTGTGTCATAAAATATCATGTCTTTTATCTTTCTTCCGCAAACACAAATCTCTCATTTCGCAGAAAACCAGACTAATTTACTATAATGCTTATGTAGTTCCACATGTTAATTATTGTTTGTCAATTTGGGGAAATTGCTCAAAATCTCTCCTGGTCAGAATTTCTAAGTTATAAAACACAGCAGCTAAGCTGATTATAGATAGATCAAAAAGCATGTCATCAGCAGAATTATTAGAATGCCTAAGTTGGATGAGCTTGGAAGAAAACATAATGTTTACCAAAGCTGTGATTGTATTTAAATCTATTTCTGGTGAATATCCAGATTATATGCAAAATCTATTCACACCTGCTAAAAGTTGTCCCATGGCTCTCAGATCACATGGGTAACAGCAGTTAGCTGTCCCATTACCTCACACTGAACTGTTCAAAAAGTACTTATCATATTATTCAGGCCCTGTGATTTGGAATTCACTTCATCCTTCAGCTCGACAGGCAATTTCAATAAAAAGTTTTTAAAAAAAAGTATCTTTATACTGTTAAAAAAAGGAGTGATGTATATTTTAAATTTACTTCTGTTTGTACTCAATAGCTCGATTATACTCAACAACTCGATTATATGTCAAATTACTGTGTATTATATAAAGTTAAATTATTTTTGCTATCATTTAATTGTTTTAAGTATTCCGTAATACTGTTGTTATTGGTTCATGTTGAGGGCCTCGAGGTAGACTAGCTATTTTGCTGATTGAGTGTTTTTCGTATACATCACTAAAACTTTTATTATTATTATTATTATTAAATGGATATATTATGAAATAATTGAAATTTAAGAACTGTGATACTGTTGTAACTATGACTGATATATTCTAAAAATTAACCCTGTCTAATTTATCTTTATGTTTACGCTTAGGTGGAGAACAAAACAAAATTTAGACTTCGCTTTCCTGATGTTATATGCTAAAAATAGAGGTCTATATTATTGTCAGGTAATTACAATTTTCAATGTCCTATGGAAATATGAATTCTTGCATGGTGTTTTTGTAAATTGTTTATTGTTTAAGAAGTTGTTTTTGTTATCTACTGCTTTGCTCGGAGGGGTTTACAGCAAAAATAAGACACTGGTATTATGACAGTTTCAAATAAATATTTAAAAAGCCCTGTGCTGTTGGGGAGAACAGTCAGACTTAATTTAGGAGGTCCTAATTGTTTGCAGTCTTCGTCTAAATTTGAATTTTGCTACTGAAATTCTGAAAAATTTTGTCATCCGATAATCAATGAAGTTGGTGTTTTAAAGCAATTTTGCTTTATTTGTCACCAAGGCACATTTATGTATTTAAAAAATCAGCAAACCAGGCAAAAATGCAAATGTTAGGTTACCTGACAAAATTTTAGAAGACCAATTTTTAGGTTATGCCGGAAAAGATTACAGCACAGGCCTGTCTATAAATCAGATCGTTGGATTTTTTTATGGGAAAAATTGCGATAGTTTTCGCAAAATTTCTACAAGTAAATTTGAATTTTGCATTATTATTCAGATGCCCTTATAAAAAAAATAAACAAACGAAATATGCCTGAATACACATGGAAAATTATTTTACAAAACAAATGTTTTTAATAATATTTATTTGTCAATAACTAACATTTAATCGATTGTTGAACAACAGTGTGATACAGGTACATTTCCTTAATACAGCCAAGATTTTTCCCATTTTCTGTTGAGGATTATCCAAGCAGAAGGCTGTAGTGCTCTATGCCTGGTTGAACTGTGGTATTAAATGAGCTAACTTCATACTTGAGATGTAGTGTCTTCTTATTAAGATGATGAATGGGGAAAGTATTTCACAAAATGCGTGCAACGGAATGTGGTTGTCAAAAAAATTCCTCTGACATTGATACACTTTCCAATAGTCCTTGTGCTTTGAAAAAAGTCACCAATAAACTTTAAACTATCTTTTTAAACATGTTCCTAGGATGAATATAAGGCCTTAACTTTGCATTGGAGGAAAGTCAATTTTCCACAACAGCAAAACACTTGACATTTGATGTTGGAGAACTTGATGATTCTATTTCATCAGTTCAGGTTTTTTGTTGATCTGGTACTCTCAGAGCTAATCGGCAACATGGAGCCGATCTGTTGGGGAAATCTTTGTATTTCCTTTTATGACTGTTGTGTCATTGTTTATTGAGAGTAATGTAGAAGCATGTTTCCTTCAACCAGCTTGTAAGCCGTCATAGTTATGGAATAACCTTAAGTACATGTATAGGGGAAACCTCAAGCTGTTCAACCGATTTTTTGCTGAAGCTACCACAGTCCGGAAACTATTTGTCCTGTATGAAATGAACATAGGTTTCTTTATTCATCACATTACAGGGTTAAACAAAACATCAAATCAAAGATCACACAATTTAACATGTTCCTGTTTCCATACCTTGTTTCAATCATGTGACATTTTTACCTTGATCTACCTGTTTACAATGCTAATTTATTCTGGGTTACAGCTTGAGGATGATGTCCTAGCAAAACCGGGCTACTTGACTACAATGAAAAACTTTGCATTTAACCAAAAAACAGATACATGGATGGTTTTAGAATTTTCTCAGTTAGGATTTATAGGTAGGTCACTTTTTTCACAAACATTTTCTGCCCAATTTTGTGTCTCACTGTGACAGTACTGTGCTCAAATTGATCTTACATTGTGAAATTTTCTCTACAAATTACCAGCTTTTCTGAGCACATTGTCAGTTTACTTAAACTATTGAAATATATACTATTATTTATTGACGTTTTTTTAAGGGTTTACAGACTTTTATGACCATCATGCAGTCTGTGGTCCAGAGGCAAATGGGTATCCAAGATTGCAGGACGGTCATAATAGTCAAGCCACCGTGTGTAACTTTATTTTCTTTAAACAACTAGAAAATAGGTTGGGCCTCAAGATGGCCTTTGTTTGACTTCTGAGTTATCTTCCCTGGTGACAAATCAGAACATAATAGATTTGGTTGATACAACATAGCATAAAAATTATTTAAATTCATAAATTCATTATGCATATGTGTACATAAAGAACACTACAAATACTGCATGTTTGAGAATGGGAAATCAAGATTTGTCACAGATTTGTCCACTCTCAAATATGCAGTACTTGTTGTGTTACACTGAATGTATGCCTTCCAGTGCTTGGGACAGTTTTATCAGTGGTAAACAGCAGCTAAATAGACTTGCATTTTAACCCTCTGAAAAAGGGCCAGCCTCTAATTTACTAGAGAACACTGTCATGTGACGGGCAGATGAATGAATACAGTCCCACAGGCACAACCGCATACAACATCACTATTATTGATGGGCAGGTGAATGAATATCAAAGATCCACAGGTTCCAGCATACAACATCACTATTATTGACAGGCAGGTGAATGAATATCAAAGATCCACAGATTCCAGCATACAACATCTCTATTATTGACAGGCAGGTGAATGAATATCAAAGATCCACAGGTTCCAGCATACAACATCACTATTATTGACGGGCAGGTGAATGAATATCAAAGTCCCACAGGTTCCAGCATACAACATCACTAGTATTGATGGGCAGGTGAATGCTGGTGAATGAATATCAAAGATCCACAGGTTCCAGCATACAGCATCACTATTATTGACGGGCAGGTGAATGAATATCAAAGTTCCACAGGTTCCAGCATACAACATCACTATTATTGACGGGCAGGTGAATGAATATCAAAGTTCCACAGGTGCCTCCATACAACATCACTATTATTGCACAGCATTGACAGAAATCCTGCAGCATCTTGTTTTGTTTTATGGTTCTCAACTTGACAAGAGGAGTAGCCAGTTAAAGTGTTGTGTACCTTAATTGAGTCCTCTGCAAAAAGTTTAGAATTGATTCTTCGATTAGTATTTGTAATACATGTAGTATCCGCTCATTTAATATTCAATTTTGTTCTTTTTTTACTTCAGTACTACTTCTATCAACCCTTGGTCAACATCAATCGAAAATAGAGTCAGAACTGTCAGTTAAAGAAAGAAAGGCTTTGCAGACATAAAATGCCTTTAATAAATTAAACTTTATTTTGCCGTAAATAATCTAGAAATGTTAATTTCCTTCATATACACTTGTATTTGTTTTGAAGCCTTGAGCGAGTGGTTGTCGTCATCATGTATGTCCGTCCATCCGCCCGCCGTTACCACGATATCTCCGAAACGAAATCATGTAGGGCCACCAACTTTGGATATGTTATGTGTCTAGTGAATTGTG
>JAQQZZ010043318.1:0-10329 GCA_030265115.1 Mopalia vespertina | reverse complement strand
GTCGGTTCTCCAATAAACTGTGTTGTAATTTGGCTAGGAGGTCTTTGTCGTGAAAACAAAATAGATTTAGTTTTTGTG
The DNA here is from genome assembly GCA_030265115.1 of Mopalia vespertina. Lineage (NCBI taxonomy): Eukaryota > Metazoa > Mollusca > Polyplacophora > Chitonida > Mopaliidae > Mopalia > Mopalia vespertina. The sequence goes on along the minus strand of JAQQZZ010043318.1, from coordinate 10,251 downwards.
GCGTTAAATGACACGGACCATGATTTATCCCTTTGTTCTATAGATAATAGATCGTTGGCAATAGACTGGATCACTTCGTGCTGCATAATATTGTCTGACGTAACACACAGACATATATCGTCAGCAAAGAGTCTGATATGGTTTACTATTTCGTTTGGCATATCATTTACATAAAGTAAGAAGAGTAGAGGACCCAAAATGGATCCTTGTGGGACCCCAGACGTCAAATGAATTGGGTTAGACTCTTTGCCATTTAAAACCACACGGTGCTCTCGCTCAAATAAATATTCAGCAAATCAAGCATGTAACTTTCCTCGGGTTCCTCTGAAACTCAATTTAGATTGTAAACTTCGATGCCAGGCCCGATCAAATGCCTTGGAAATATCAAAGAATATGAATAATACCTCTTTACCCATATCCATTCCCTGCACGATATCATGATAAACGTCTAGTAGTTGAGACACAGTTGAGCTGCCTGGTAGGAATCCATATTGACAATCGCTGACACTTTCCTTAAAAAAATGAAACACAGACTTAAAAACTACCCTCTCGAAGACTTTACTGACGCAATTCAAAAAAGAGATTGGTCTATAGTTTTAAAGAAGGGAAGAATCACCAGTTTTGAATACAGGAGTAACGTTAGTAGTTTTCCACATCTTAGGAAAAATTTCCCCACATCCAAAAAAAATTAAACCAGTTGGTTAGAGCGGGAGCTATTTCGTGGCTGATTTCAAAATTTTGTAAGAGTCTAAATTATCTAAAACTTCCAGGATTCCAGCTCGGATAAAACAGGACCAATTATTTCATCGGCGACAGGAATATTAATATAAGGATCATCGGCGGTACATACAGAGGCGATTTGCCTTGTCGAGGTGGTTGTAATCATAGTTTTTAGCCTGGGTATTTTGATGATTATGGTCACCGGAGGAATTTGTGAAAAATTACTGTCTTTTTATATTTAGAAATGATTTGCATAATTTCCACAAAAATTTTGTACCAGTATTTCCGCTGTTGCATTTGTCCGAAATTTGTTCACTATGTGTTTGTTTTTTCACAGGGAATATTTGTGTTTGTTATAAACGGTTAAATGCTTTCGTAACAAATTAAGTCAATAAGGAAATGTTCGCCTTCATTCATCAACCCATTATGGCACAGATACTTAATATGCTCTGGATATATTTGATGTGTTAAATGTAGATATCACATATGAGTGCTATTTCTGTACCAGTGTCAACTAAACACTTTATTAGAATCCTTACGGATTACCACTGTTGTTATGAGGCATTCACAAGCCCGTTTGCATTTTGTAACCATCAAGTGCCATCTAGCTTTTTAACGCAGACTAGGAACTTTGGGATAAACCCGCGCCATCACTGTCTTACCCGGAAGTCACGAGGGGGCTCTACTTTTAACCACAGTAAAAAAAAAACCAGGTGCATAACAATTTGAAAATGTGTAATGTAGATCAACATAAAATGGAACATTTTTTTCATTTAAGAATGATTAAACTTGTTAGTATCTTTATAATTTGTTCGTTTGTTTGATTGGGGTGACTTTGGTAGCCTTAAAAATGAATTGGATTTATTTACAGCTGAATAACATTATAACATAGCGAATACCCCTATATTAAGACATTCAAAATGGTCCTGGTTTATGACCAAGCGGGCTGTACGTAAATCATGGAGGTAAGCCCGTTTCCGGTTTTAATCAAATGGCCCTTTTGGAAAAGTTGGTTGATGATGACATAGAGCGTTGCTCTACCCCCAATGTTTGCATGTTAACAGTACGGTTCATCATAAATCCATCTTATTGATTGACGCCATCAGTGAACGGTTTCTTCGGAAGTGTTCAAGCTGGGTCCCGTTCTAGAATAGGGCATGTAATATTTCCCAGTCAAGATCGTCGCATCGGAAGTCGAAATATCCGGCATCCCTGTAAAAGCAGCCATGGAAGACCTCATTCAGCGAAAAAACATTATAAACGAGTTGTTGATATTGAGAAATCATTTGTAATTATATAGGAAGCCAATCAGTGTTAGTAGAAAGAATATAATCCTTAACGGTTATTTGGGGATATTATTAACCTTATTGTGAGATTGTTTGGTAAGTCCACAGTGCAATATTCCTCTTGATCTGATATTCGTGGGAGAAATAATTCTAACATTTCCCTTCCATTGTTTGAAGTAGTTTGAAGGGCCCAGATCGGAATATACCAAATTATGCTCAGTTCACACTGGTGGAGACACTAGACATTGCATCTTCTCTAGCCAAGAGTTTTATTCCGAGCTACTCTGCATAACAACCCTTGGTCGATTAATCACATATCAATAGAATTACACCTACGCCTCCTGGAGGATAAAATGACCAAGTTTCGAGCTAAAGCGCTGATAACATATGTTGAATGGTATACTCTAGTTTTGACAATTGTTTAATTTTGTAAAGCACTATTGGCGTATATATGGAGAGTTGGTGTGTGTAGGGGTGGGTAGGCCTACATATGCAATACTCTCATTGAGTTGGTTGAATACCCCGAAGATATCCCTTTTTCGACAACACTTCCCATTTTCATTATTCCCTATCGCTGTCCTTTTTCCTAGTCCTCTAGTACCACAACACCTGATTGGTTGCGTAGAAGTTCCCACGCAACCAATCAATCGCTTGGAAGCCGATTCCGATTATATGCGAATAATCCGCCAAGGGTTGTAATGCGGAGTAGCTCGGAATAAAACTCTTGGCTAGCTTAGATGTAGAGATTGGTGCTTGAGAAGGATGTGGAAACTACACAAACATATTACATAAAGTTGAGACGACGGAGCATACAGCAATTACGAACTTCCACTTGGCCTTCCTGAATGCATAAATCTCGACCGAGCTCAATGTCATCGATATGGGGCAGCATTGCGCATACAGGGCATTATGTTTGTTTGACAAGATACCAAGATAAAGCTTTAGCCCCAACCCAATGCTACTTTTTAGGAGGCCATTGTTGATAGAATAAAAATTAAAACATGTCTTTGCAGCAGTCACTTCTCCCCGACAAGTCGAAAATTATTTATCAATTTTGCACTTTGCGTCAGGACAAAATTTCGCGAACATTGAATAATCTAAACCTTTGTCATCGTCGAGTAAATCGACCACATCTTCCCGAAGCAAGGCGGAAAAGAAGATCGTCGCATCAAGCCTCTCTTCAATTCCTATCTTGCCCTCACAGGCGAAAAAAACTAACTTAACTGTAGCCTATAACAGCTACTTTCCAAAGATGAAAACGTGTATGTCTGGTCCCCTGCATTTTGACCCTTGCATTGCGAATATGATCTATGCTCTAATACGTGACATAGACGTCGACATACAAAGCCCATTGATCGCCAAAGGACAAGAGGTGATGAAAACAAAAGCTGTCCACAGCTGGTTATGTTTGATCTGGAATATGGGGTTTAAATGAAATATGTCTTAAACATACCTTTGGTTCGGCATGAAGAGTGTTAAATACTGACAATTGGATAACTGTTGCTCTGTGCACATTTAGAAACCATGCAGTAAGAACCTTAAGTGGCGAGCAACGAGATAAGCAGGTTACTGCTGTAAAACTGCAAACATCATTCACACTGGAATCCCGTTTGCAATCAATGTTTCCGAAGACAAGCTCCAAGGACAAAAAAAATACCAACAGTAAAATTTATACAAATTTCAGATTTTGTGCTGAAAAAGAAATGGGCTTTGACGATCAATATTTTATATATAAGTCTATATGACTTAAATCTTTTGAAAAAATATATTTAGGGGAGAGAAAGGTTTTGATTTATCCATAACAGTATGTGTGTGGCCAACAAATCAAAAAAACAGCATACTTTTCTTTCGATAAAAGACCTTAAATTTATGTCATAGACTCATAGGTTTACAATAAAAAAAACACATGATGTCCTTCATTTTCACTGAACAGAAACAAAAACTGTTCCCATCCTTTCTAAGACGAGATGCAAATGTGTACTTTTATAGCAGTTTGTAATGATAATCCGGTGATGACGTTGGTATACTAACAGGATTGGAGTTACGCGATGTCACACCGGAAATCAAATTTATTCATATCTTCGAAAGAACTGGTAGGTGATTGGTTGAAAAGGGTGTTGATAGCTCAGGATGGCAAGCGGCATACCTAAGGTGAGTGTTAAAAAGCTAAAGTAAAGATTTTCCTTATCAGACGAAAATCTGATTTTTCCATTCTTTGAAGCAACAATTTGTGGTACAGAAAATAATATGTCAAAAATATAACTGAAGAATGACAGCTTACATCGACAAATATATCGTGTCAGACAATAGGCAATTCAGCGTAATAATCAGTTGAAAGAAGAAGCAATAATTTTCAAAAGTTAGAATCGATCATTCAAATTTTTGTCGAGCATTTTGGGGTCGGCATATTTTAATGATTATAAAGAAAAGTGGGAATGGTTAATTGATTTAAAGAAAACAAATTAGGGGCCAGGCGTAGAAAAATAAGACGCTTAAAGGAAGTTGGTTTTTGAAGCACAATAAGTGTCTTAGATGAATCGGGTATCTGTTTCCCAAGGGGATAAGGAAATTCATTCATTCATTCATTCATTCATCAACTCATTTACCCCTTTAAGGCAAAGATACTTAATATGCTCTGGATAGATTTAATATGTTACATGTAGATATCACATATGAGTGTAATTTCTGTACCAGTGCCAACTAAGCACTCTATCGGAACCCTTACTGATTACCCCTGTTGTTATGAGACATTCACAAGCCCTGCTAGTAAAGTCGGTTGATGACTTGGAGAGTTGCTCTACCGCCAATATTTGGATGTTAACAGTTACTCCACTTCCGGGTAACACCTTAATTCTTTCTTATTCTAGCATTAAGGTCTTGCTGGACCTCTTGGGCTCAAAATGAACAAAAAAATGTTATCGCTTAGATTAAAAGTTAGGTATTCAAACAATATATGTTGGTGAAAAAAATAATTCGAAATTCAAATCACAAACAGTTAAATTGGAGCCTACAATTTAGTTTTCCCTTGATCATATATTCAAGTCGCAAAACTTTAATTGACTATTCTGGCACTTCATTTTTAAGCAGACTTTACATTTTCCAAGGCGTATATCTAGAAAACTATTAATGTCAGACATTTCAAATTTGTACCATTGTAAAGGTACCTCATTTTTTAGAAGTTCGTACTTGATTTTTTTTTTAATGTGTTCTGAAAGTTGTATTTTACGTTTTTGTAAGACTTTCCAAGGTGGAAAAAAAAATGAGGCATCGTTTACTAGTTCACTCGGTCAGTTAATTTATTGAGTCTTATCGTTATTGCACTTCGAGAAATAAACCATGAAAAATGCAGTCTATTTTTTTCTGTTGACATTTTTTCATTTTGCAATATTTTTAGAAATAATTATTGGATGTTCTCCACATTCAAATATATGTAATCCTGAGTTATCAAGCTATCCACAATATATATTTTGAATAAATGAAGAGAGAAAAATATCCACAATATATACATATATATGGTATAGATTTATATTCTTCTGCATAAGAGACTAAATACAACGGGAGTTCTGAAAATCGATCAAGGGGTCAGCAAGATCTTAATGTTAACTTAAAAAGATGTCAATTCTCCCTTCCAGTCCTACAGCTGAACCCCAGCACAAAATACGGCTGTGAAAGATCGGTATTCAAGATATAGCGACAGAGTTGGAACAAGGTAACCGAAAGGCCAGAGGAAGTGTACGAGACTTATATGCCCTATAGAACCATCTTTTGTGTGTACGAGACTTATATGCCCTATAGAACCATCTTCTGTTCGTTTCTGATTTTTTGTCATAAAAAGCTTTGATTGATTGATTTGTGTTTTACGCTGTGCTTAAGGGTATTTCACAACGACGGTGTGTTTGAAACAAACTGTCATTAGCCAGAGGGCATGAAAGCTTTGGGAATTGTGCTAAACAACCCTATTATATCTTCGATATTTGGGTAACTTATTTATCCTCTGGCAGTAATTCAGAGATGACTTTGTCTCTTTATTGCAACTCATAATCAGCACGACCTTACATTGAACTCCAGCCTGCTATCAACCTGGAGAGTGTAGATTATTAACATGTGGCAGTTTACCTCGAATTAGATACAGAATTAGGGACTTTGGATTTTGCCTGCAGATACCCATCAATTACGCATGTTAAATCCTTTCATGCTCCACACAAATTGGAGAGAATTATTCAATCACTAATATAATTTTTCACATGAATTGCAGAACTCTCGCTTCCTTCAATCAGACTTGTTCTGTTCATATCGAGGACATGGTTCTAAGGGAATAAACTAGGCGATTTCAACCCAAAATCCGCAAACAACTGTTGTCTCTAGAAAATTTCAATTATTCAATATTCAATTATTATTTCAATTGTTGTTTATTAAATCATAATAAACAACAGTTTATTATGATTTAAGCCAAAGTCCAGAATCAGATCCCATGCGATATCACCACAATCGCACTGTTATATTGTCAGGCAGGTCCTCAAAATGTATAAGACTAGACGTATTTGGTAGACAGTTCAATTGTGATTCAGAAAATGTGCTTTAACTCATACCATGCAAGATGTGTCTGAAACAATATGTTGGTAAAACCAAAAATCCCCTTTGGATAGGAACCAACACTCTTTTGAGTTCCATTAGGTTACAACTCATATCCCCAATAGCTGAACCATTCTCTCTTTCTGATCATTTCATTAAAGATGATTTTGAAATCAACAAATAACGTTTAAAAAGAAAAGCTTATTGGATTTAAACTCTGGATCCATTTCGTTTATTTATTCATTTATTTATTCATATAAAACTCCACAGATACAACCCCATTAACGGAGCTAGCAAAACACTATATACAGTTGGGAACCAGTTATTTTTTTTTTTTTGTATTTCAATATGCCCAACCTAGCACTCGGTTTGCTAGTCTCTTTACACACTTATAAAAAATTATTGTAATAAAATGTACACTGCTCTGTCACAAAGGCCCAGTATAGCATATACAAAAGAAACAAAAAGCTCAAGGGCCTACTATAGTTTATGCGACACTTCCCTCTGATCAGACAACTTGTAACTCTCATTTCCTTTAGTGGTCATATTTATAAGATATTTTCTATTTCGTTGAAAAGCCTTTTTGCAGGTGGTTGATTTATTTTTTAACCCATACTGAATATCTAGTTGGCTGCATATTCATCACATACTTGTTTTACCATTTTAATGGTTATTACCTTCTCTGATGTCTGAAGGTTACCCATAACAACCCGAGATAAAGATCTATTTAGAAACTTGTCCCTGGAAGTTTATCTAGAACGTTAAATCATTCATCGGTTTTAATTAATCGACATTCCTGTACCAGTGTGGTTTATTTTGATAAATATAATATTATCAATTACAATTAGGTAAATAACTTCAGCGTATAAAATAATGCAAATTCTTAAAATTAAACAACAAAACGGTTAGTCAAAATACGTTACAGCTTAAAGAGTTTTCGACTTTGGGCCTATGAACTGATCTGACTTTTGACACGACGTAACTATTTGTATGTGACTATATTGAGCTGATTTTGAGCTGATGAAATGTTCACGAACATAAGAGTACTACGAAAGAGGGGCAATTGTTATTTGGAAAACTAACTTCAAAGATTCTTTGATCTCGATGTTGTTTGCTTTGAACTTTTCTAGACTCGCATTTGATTGTTCGTGGTGATCACATGATCTGAGATCTGAAATATCTCGATTATTATCGATTTTATCAAATAGGTTTTAGTGTCAATTTAAAATTAAGTGATAAGAGCTGATTGGCCGATCTAGGACAGGACAAAGGGTATTGTTGTGAACTGTGGTAAAACTCAACTGATACTGTTGTCAAATCTTATACTGAGAGTTTTTGGAGAATCACTGTATATCGTGTGGGTGACGTGAAGCGAGAAGCATCAGCGCCTAGACTCTACAAAAACAGCAAACGACAACAACAACTATGAAGTTATTTCTAGTATTAGCCTTTATTGGCATGGCCTTTGGGTCCCAATCGGGTAAGTAATCTATACATAGTCCTACATTTGTAACACTTAAGAATATCAATGAAATTAAGAAGGTGTTTATAATAAATATTGTGATACATGGGATTGTATAATTCTACAATTTATCTAAATCTAGTTGTAAAATAATTTAAGTGACAAAATATAATAAATTATGAACTTTTATAACACAGAAATTTTTTTTATCATTGTTTTAAAAAGAAATTGCATTTAAACGTTTTCTTATTTTGTAGACAAGCGGTTGACATGTACCGCTTTTTCTGACAGTTTGATAGAGCTAATGAGCAATCAGATCAACCTGGAGCTCCACGCCAGCTATTTGTACCACGCTTATGTAAGTGAAAACTAACAATTACTAAACATTACTCAACATATATAATTACGGTCAGAGTAAGACGACAAATTGCTGAATGAATAGATATGGTCAATATATAACCTAGTACTGTTTCCTTCAAACAAAATTAGGGAGTCGATATATAGTTAGGTTACAATTCCATCATAACAGCTCCTTCTAGACTCATTTGACACAATCTGTTTTGACAAAATTACTTTCTTCGATCATATTTTAATGGTACCATCAGTTTGAGAAGTGCGCGGTCTAATTTACCGAAATATACGATCAAAGAAATAAATGTGTATTACCATAGAACTGTATACGCTTATATAAGTAAAACACTGTCTGGACGGCAGCCTGTTTCTTCTCTTTCATGTAGTAATGATTAAATGATACTAAAAAAGACGTCGTGAAGACAAAAATATTTTGACACTCAATAAATATATCAACCGCTTGATTAAACCAATTACCATATTCTATGCAATTGCATTTATTACACTATCTCAACAAACATTAAACATTTCTACCTTGTAGGCGCGCTACTTTGGACGAGATGATGTAGCTCTAAATGGATTCGCCGACTTCTTCAAGCACTCCTCCTCCGAGGAGAAAGATCACGCTGACAAACTCATGGAGTACATGAACACCAGAGGCTGTCGATTCCTCCTCAAGGACATCACCGTAAGTCACACATTTCATTTGTCAGTTTACATTTCGTGTTCAAAATCTGTGGAATCTATGTATAATGGTTTACATTATACATTTACATGTTGCAACTAAATTCAACCTCTATTAGTACAAAATTTCTTTTTGGAAGCCTCCATTCAAATACATGTACAACAATTCAATATAGACAAATATCAGTGTATTTTTACTCCTTGAGAAACTGATTTTCAAAGTTTAACTACATCTAGAGTTTCCATCATTACAAATGGCGCAAAGAAGTGTGAATTATTATTTCAAAAATCTTTGTTTCCGAGAGAAAGAATGAAAACGCAATCCATAATTTGGAAGTACAATTGGCTTTTAAGAGAACGGGGAGGTGATAAGGTTATGAATGAGGATAACGAAGAAAACTCATCCTAATTCACAACATAATGGTAATAAATATATATTTACATCAATTGCAGTTCCAAGATGTCTGTGACAAAATCAACGAAAAGAAAGACCCAGAACTTTCCAGCGCTTGTGTAAGTAAAATGCTTTAAGTTCAGGAAAAGGGAATAACAAAACAAGGAAACACGTAATAGAATATAAAACAAAGTAGCACATAACTTTACCTGAAGGAATCAATCTCCAGGTCAGTGTTAAATAACGTAATCAAACGAAATCTAGCTGGATTGTCAAATTTATTTTCATAAACGATGAAACCTGTTAAATGTCAAAGTGTTATTTCTGTTTTCAGATCTGTGAATTCTCGGCTGCCTCCACCGGCGGAAACCCTGCATCTTGCTTCGTATGTACTTTCAAAACACGTTCTGAATAGTCAACATACAATAGTTCTTTTTTGAATCGATTAACAGACAAAGAAAGCTAAAACTAGCACCAAAAGTGCTTTTAGAAGCTAAACGATATTAACCATGGTTTACTTTAGTCCTTCCTCATCAATCCGACTTATTAACTGCAATGTGAAACTGTCACATAAAACTTTCTGATTTCGGACCATAAATATAGATGTAAGAAATAATGAAGTGAACTTAATGCGAAATAAAATAAGCGAACTTTCCAATAAAATTTATGGTTCAAATGAAAGTATGCTTCTTCAAAAGCTTTTAATCGATATAGTTAAAGGTATAAACGTTAATAACTATAATTCCATGAGAGGGGAGCGAGCGGGAGGGGGGGGGGGGGGA
>JAQQZZ010043307.1:0-10329 GCA_030265115.1 Mopalia vespertina | reverse complement strand
GAGCTATGGTAGCTTCCTTTGATCTGGTACTCTTAGAGCTATGGTAGCTTCCTTTGACCTGGTACTCTTAGAGCTATGGTAGCTTCCTTTGATCTGGTACTCTTAGAGCTAAGGTAGCTCGCTTTGACCTGGTACTCTTAGAGCTATGGTAGCTTCCTTTGATCTGGTACTCTTAGAGCTATGGTAGCTTCCTTTGACCTGGTACTCTTAGAGCTATATGGTAGCTTCCTTTGATCTGGTACTCTTAAAGCTATGGAAAGTTCCTATGTTCTTGGTAAATTTAATGTTGAAAAATGGAAAATTTTCTATCTGTGGATAAAATCCTGCTTTGTATGGATTAGTAAAATATTTACTTTGTCATTTAACTTTTTTTAGGAACTTTTTAAAGCCCATGTGTACCTATTTCCTCTTGCATGCAGTTAAGAACCTGTGTATATTTGATTTTAATTTCAAAGCATGCTCACTATGAAAATAAATTATTAGTGGATATTTCAGTATAGTTATAGACTCACTTTAACATATCTTGTGTCTCTCTGGTTAAGTAACTCTGTACAGTACTGCTATCACACTTTCAGGTTTCACGTGTTTTCATGCCTTTGATTTTGGCCCACAGTGGTGGTTTGGTGGTTAACATGTCAGCCTATACTAATCCTACTGCGATGTACTGCAGACAGGTTCTAGTCCACCTGTTGAAGTTGTCACACAATGTAACGTTGCTCTGGCAATACCAAGGTTGTTTTTTGCTTGCACAGTCATAAATGCAGTTGTGTCAGGCATAATGAAATTGAGCTACATGTACATAAACCTCCATTTTAAACTCTTTGAAATACTAGTTTACTGTAAATTTACTGGTTTTTTTTAGGCCTACAACTTTACTATGATGATGCAGGGATATCAACTGATAGAGTTGTATTTTAACATGTGATTTGTTCTCAATAATGTGTTACTGATAGAGATTAATGTTTTACAGTATGAGGAAAAGCTGAAGCAGAAAAATAAACAGAAAAAGAGTTTAGCTAGCAACAGCAAATCTAATAAGAGCAAAACTGTCAGACAAAATGAGACAAAAGAAGTAGATGAGAAAGGAAGAAAAAGTGCTGAGTCACAAAATGATGACTTGGAGACAAACAAGAGCTCCACATCAAAGGGAGACAGCTCTGAAAATTTGCCAGAAGATCCTGAAACTGGAGAATTTTCAGGGGTTGGCTCCAAAGATAAAACTGACAGTACCGGTACTGAAAATCAATCCGCTGAAGAAGAAGAACTTTCAGATCAGAAAACTGAAAATCAAAATTCCGAAGTTGATTCTCCTGAAAAAAATCACAACATGGAAACAGATAACCAAACAGCACAACAAGAAAGCCCTGGAGGTAAAACAGAACCAAAACAGGAAAAGAGTGGCAGTGAAGGTATTATTGAGCAACAAACAACAACAACACAGAAGAATGACTTTGCAGAAAAGGAGAAATCAGAGCAGAAGTCCACTGCTGCCAGAGATTCTTCACCAACACGATTGTCTTCAGCCAAATCATACCATAAAGATGATGTCATGAGTTTACACAGCCAGGCAAATAACATTCTGTTTTCTCTGTGTTGTGAATGTTTTCGTTTTAGTTTTGTTTTTGGTGTTATCTTAAGTTACAAGCATTATAAAATATTAAAATTTTCTATATGTTGTGAATATTTTCATTTTGATTTTGCTTTTAGTGCTATTTTAATTTACAAGCATTATCAGATTTTATGATAGTTAATATGTTATCTGTACATTTTTTTGTTTATTTAAAATGTTTTAGTACTACATATTCATACTCTATATTAATTGATCTTTTAATTATTTTTTAAATTGTGTTTCCTTTCTTGTAGCTTTTTGTATGATTGTTTGGTTTATTATATTTCTACAGAAGTTTTGTTTTCTGAATGGTTCCAATATTACAGATTTGTAGGGGTAGAAATTTATATACATTTGCAGGACATGTCCGGTTTAACTTGAGATTTGTCCTGAGAAGTTCCAGAATCTAACATTGTGTTAAATGGCATGCAGGACAAAATAATATTTTACACAAATCAACCCCATTTTGTGTGTATCAGATCACATGTATTATGCTTTTCACATTATGTTTTATTGTATGTTCTTAGAATTAAATCACCTACCTTGCCTTTTTTTCTGTTAAAATAAATTATTATAGTTTTTTCTTGAATATTCATTTATTTAATTTTTGTGACAGTGTGTATGCATTTAAATGTACTGTTCTATTTACTTGCGAGTTACAGTAGAATTTTATGTTGTTGACAGATTTTTCTGAAGTTGTTTATATGATGTTCCGATATTTTCCTCAAATAAATTTTATGTTGTTTGGGAATAATTTGAATACTGGGTATGCTGAGGTTATACTGTTTCTGTGTCTATCTCTGTATGGCCATTTGCATGTCTAAAAAGTTTGTTAGGATTTTTTGTAGGTTTTTATCTAAACTTGCATACATTCTACTCTAAATGCAGACACAAATTTGCGCATAAATTTTTAAAATAAGTTCACTTGAAAAATATCCGGCATCTTTTGCATATTTCTACAAAAGTTGTGCAAATTAATCAACTTTTTTTTGTGTGTATTGGGTCTGAGCCCCATTTCAGAATTTTACCTATCATTTTAAACTCCTACATAACCTTTGATCTTCTCATCTCAAAAGTATTTTCTCAGAATTATATAAATTTCCCCATGAGTTTTACAAATAAGTGACCAATAACCCATGACCATGTATTTTGTGCATTCTCTATCTTTCTTACTACACGTATTTAATGTTACGCTTTTGTGACAAACTGCATTATTCTCCTGAAGAAGATTTTTAAGAAAACTCTAATTTGTTTATTCTTTTTTTTTTAGAGTGAAGGGGGGACTACTCTAGCTGATACCGATGCTAAGCAATTGTTCAGAGTGTGTAAGGAGCTAGGTAAGTTGTGTTAGACTCTCATCTCTGAACACTGTAATAGATGTTAACTACAGTTCATCCTGAGTTTACTGATTCCTGAATATAACAGAAACACTTACACATTTACAAAATAGAAAGATGTAAACACTACACCTGGAACATATAAGAAATGCTGAAATACAGTGACCCCAGGAAACTTGAGAATACAGACCCCCAAGTTACCAAAAACATTAAAACACAGACCATTTAAGTTACCAGAAACATGAAAATACAATCTCCTGAAGCTATTTTAAACTTGAGAATACAGACCCTTGAAGTTACTGGAAACATGGGATTACAGACCCTTGAAGTTACTGGAAATATGAGAATACAGACCACTGAAGTTACTGGAAACATGGGAATACAGACCCCTGAAGTTACTGGAAACATGGAAATACAGACCTGAAGTTACTGGAAACATGAGAATTCAGACCCCCAAAGTTACTGGAAACATGGAAATACAGACCCTTCAAGTTACTGGAAACATGAGAATACAGACCACTGAAGTTACTGGAAACATGAGAATTCAGACCCCCAAAGTTACTGGAAACATTAGAATACAGACACCTGAAGTTACTGGAAACATGAGACCCCTATAGTAACAGTACTGCCAGGGCCTAGCTTCCCCTTTAAATAATGGAAGGATCTTTGTCACAGCTTCCTGGGATTTACTGGGGGCAATCGCCAAATCTTCTGGGGGTAATATCCAAGGGATCCTAGGTCAATTTGGGGATCACTCACGGGGATCTTTCCAGGAACACAAGGGTAGATAGAGCTTGGCAGTACTGTACCAGAAACATGAGACTATAGACCCCTGAATATACCAGGGACTTATATATTATTTATTCATGCAAAATATGTTTAATTTTAGGAAATCTTCGTTTCTCTTGAATAATTTTTATTTGATTTTTTGACTCTTCAACTAAGTAATATCGGAACAATACCAAGCTTCAAAAATGGGTCCATGTTATAAGTGTAAAACCTGTGTCAATTGATTAGTGTGATAACATAATGTTTTTATTTTATTTAAGATAAACCAGATGATGTGTTTATTAAAACTTTGGTTAAAAGAAGCCACAACCAAAGAATGCAGACAAAAACAAAGTTCAGGGATCTATATGACTTGGTAAGCAGTAGAAGATAAACTTGTTACTGGGTAAGGGTGTTGAGAGTTCAAATACATGCACATGCATTGTATGCCTCTAATACCTGAACCAACAGGACTCCACTTGTCTTGAAAAATGTCGCAATCAAGCCAAGGATTTGAATTATTCGATCCATGACTTAAGGGTTTGTTTGTTTTTTTGTTTGATTGGGGTGTAACATTTTATTCATGGGTACTTCATTCATCTGACAAAGTATTGCCCACTTCACACTGAGCCTTACTTAAATATAAGGGAAAATTGAGAGGAATCCTTGTAAAAACTACTCCCTCAATAAATTATTGCAGGAGCCACATTGTATGACTCACTGCTATACCAACATGCTACCCACTAAACCATGGCTGCGTGTTCCCATGACTTTAAGGAAGTTAGCTCTTGGGCATAATTTTACTTTGAAAAAAAAGTTTTCTGGTGACTGGGAAGATTCCAGAGGGTTTTTTTACAAGGTTTTTTCATGGTTTTCCATCATATTTTGATAAGAATTGGACAATCCATCGTCATATAAGTGAAATATCCTTGGGTACAAGTTTTAACCCCAATCAATCAAACAAACAAATGAACAAACCAGTTGTATTGGTTGGTTCCACTTCCATAATTAATAGATTTGTGGTATTCCTTTCATATTGGATGCATTCAAATATATAATTTGGATTGAGATGGAAGTTGTCAAATATCTATTAATAATATCTTTGTTATTAATTTTGTTTCCAGGAGTTATTATCTGAGTTACGTAACAGTTTGGGTGAGGATTGGCATTCCCTCATTAACTCCCTCTTAACAGACAGGGAGTCTTCTGATGCCAGCACAGTCCATAATGCTTTACAAGTAAGACTATTTCTTCTCAACCATCAAAATTATGTTTTAAATTCACAATAATTCTTGTGATAAGATTTATAATAATAACTACTTGTAAGAATTGTGTTTTTATTTTACTTTATCCATGATCAGTTTTTATAGGTAGAAGTTAAATTTAAAATATTCACAAACTTTCATGCAGGTAACAGTATCAAGAAAATTATGCTATGTATACAGCCTTCTCTCAATGAATAGTCAATCAGTAAAATGGGATGCTGGATTTTTTTTTTTAAATTGAGCATCAACCCTTTTTTAACAATGGAAATTATAAGTACTCAAACGGTTCTCTTTCCACCATGAAATGTGTTTACTTTGTTTATTTTAGTCAGGTGATATCTCATCAATAATAGAGATATTGTGTACCAGGAATACAACATCTCTCAACAATCTCAAAGAGGCATATAGAAAAGGTAAATAATATATATTTTTTATTTCTATATAATTTTTTCTCATCAGCAAGTTAGTCATTTAGGTGTCAATTTTACCTCAGCTTTTTTCTTTAGAAGATAAAATAAATAAAATATAAACAGATAAATGAATATTTTCTTATTTTTCTGTTATTTATTGTCTTGTGGCACTCTTTTCAGACCTAATTTCTATTGTATATTTGAGATTTAAATAAACATTTTTGACAAAGTTCAATCAACAGAGCTTTGGCCCATGGCTGTGGCTTAGTGGTTAGCTAGTGTGTTTTCTGAGCCTACTTCGATGTACCGTTCACAGGATCGAGTCCGTCTGTTGACCCTCAGGTATATGAGGGAGTCACAAGATGGGTGGGTGGTTTTTACAAGGTTCCCTCACAGTTTTCCACTGTAATATGGCAAGGAGCAATGTGAACAATCTGTCGTCATATAAGTGAAATACCCTTGAGTACGACTTTAAACCCCAAGCAAACAAACAAACAAACATCAACATAACTTTGACCGTGGTGATAAAACATGTTAAAAAATTCTAATATTTTTTTCATGAATACGGTTTCAATTCACTGATTTATAATTTTGTATGTCTTTTTCTTTTTACAGAATATGCCATAAGTTTAGAAAGCGAATTTTCAGAGAAGACAGAAAATCCTGTGCAATTACTCCTGCTATCATTACTGAAAGTAAGTGGTTTATATAGGTGGTTTATATTTGTGTTTTTAGATCACCCGACTCCATTCGCTGTCTCCCTTGTAGTCCGTCTGAAGGCAGCGTGAATTCACTGCTAGCTGGAGTGTTTCACTCAGCTGGGCCAAATATCATTAATATGAGGTTTCTTGCTCATTGTATCAATAGCTATTGTCTTTTCAAGGGCCGGTGGTTGAAGGAAGCTTCCTGTTGCTCTGGTGCTCATGAAGCTAAGAGGCAACAGGAAGCCGTTCTGTTTTGTGATGTTTTTGTATTACGTCTTGTGATTATCCTGCCTTGCCAGTGGTGTCAAGGGTGGTTTCCTCCACCCATTGAGCTGGCTCGCGGGCTTGTTAGTAAAGAAACCTTTAGTATGGTGTAAAACCTGAATCAAACAAACAAACTCTTTTCAGGGTGGTCGATCAGAGTCTAGTGAGGTGAACGAAGAGGAGGCTGAAAAAGAGGCGAGAGAACTTTATGAGGTGAGTATGACACGATGTTGTATATAAGATGATTCATCGATTTTAATTGATCTACATCCCTGTGCCAGTGTTATTGCTTCTAAGAAATATATATAAATATAATAATGTTACCAAGTTATTGATAAGAATGATTGGCATCATCAAAAATTATTTGATGTTCACTTGTACAAATGGCAGTGGCTGGATTGTAGCAATCAAAATATATTGTTTTAGGAGTCTGCAATTGATTACGCCTTGAGTTTTGCATGCATACTTTTGTGAATGTAAAACTCAAGGTGCACGCTGTATGAATCAGAGTAAGGATGGATTCCTACAAAATGTGCACCTCACTTTTTTTGTTCATAGTTCCATGAATTGGAAAAAAGTTGAATTCAGTACCTATAGTTTGGGGAATATATATGTAGATTGGTTGTTTGACATTTGCTCTTTTCATTTATCTTGTGCTCTTTTTAGAGATGTCAATAAAGTAGGTGTGGCTTCATTGTTTTTAAAGTCCATTTGAATTAATGATTTCAATGATGAATCAGATCACTGCATTAAATGGGCAGTAATTTTAAGATTTTTGTGTTTCCCTCTGCTGTGGCAACATGAAACTGATCTGTTGTGATCTATCTTTTTATCTCTTCTAATTCTCCTGCTGTGTCTGTGTTGACATGAACGTCAAGGGTGGTTTCCATCATCCATTAGGCTGGTAAATAGTGTTAAGTATGGATTAAAACAGCAAACAGACAAATCCTCATGAAACAAACATAAATGTTAGTATTTCTTTGTTTGATAAGAATGGTCTTCTGTACCGTTTTGTCTGGGGTGTTTGGACTGCTTTATTTCTTAAAAATCCTGACAGCTTTGTTATCAAAAATATTAATCTTCAAGAAAACATTGTGATTAAATAAATGCAATGTTCAAGTATTGTCATTTTCAGTAAACTTCAGCAGAATTTGAATTTTGAACGTATACTGTTTCTCAACTAGAATTTGTGTTACTTAAAAAGTGTTATCCCAAAATAACAAAAATACTATAATGTTGTTGTTGTTTCAGTCGGGTGAGGGTAGGTGGACAAGTGACACTGGAAAGTTTATACGGCTGATTGAACAGAAAAATACTGCACAGTTCAGAGCAACCTTGAATGTTTTCAAACAGGTGGGCATATATCTTAAATGATTTAACAAATTCATCCTGTAAAGAACTTAACTCAAGAATTAACGGTCGGAAAAAAACTATTTTACATGCATTCGTGAGTCAGACCGTAAAAAGTCCCATTCCGTTAGTTTTGCTGGGGGGTTTCCAGTGGTTTCTAGAAGATTTGACGTTAACATCCCCATCGTAAAAAAATTATAAGAATTAATTGTTTAGTTTGGTCCTTTTTGTGTCTTTAAGGAAATTACATGTACATGCATGTCAAATGTATACTGATCAGACTTTATGACTTCAAAAATATCTTATAATTAAAGGAATTCATGAGATTATAAACTAAGAAATACAAATTTCAGATTAATTCTTAATGTAAGGGAAATTTAGAGTGATAAGTCAGCTAGAGACTTTTTAAAATGGAATCAGTTCTCTTAGTGTCTAACTGGAGTCGATTAAGTGTCGGCAATGTTGATGCTGGGTAGAACAGAGAAGTTCATCGATGGCTCTGTAAATCATATTTTGGATTTACTGGCTTACTTCAAATTTTGTTCCACTAAACACCCGACAGACGAGGCCGTCATCATGTAAGCAAAATATTTATCTTGAATAAGACAATAAAACTTTGTGTGTTTATTGGTATAAATTTCAGATATCCGGTGGTAAAGACATTATGGTGTCCATTCGTGAAGACTGCTCTGGGCAGGATGAGTACATTGAGGCTCTGTCAACGTTAAGTACGTCCATATACCAACATACATAATGGCTTCATTATTTGTCATCATTAAGTATGTCCATATATTAACATATAGAATGGCTTCATTATTGTCAACATTAAGTATTTCCATATGTCAACATACATAATGGCTTCATTTTTTGTCAACCTTAAATATGTCCATAAATTAACATGCTTAATAGCTTCATTATTTTTCTACATTAAGTATTTCCATATGTCAACATACAAAATGGCTTCATTTTTTTTCTCAATATTAAGTATGCCCATATATTAACATACATAATGGCTTCATTATTTGTCCACATTAAGTATATCCATATATTAACATACATAATGGCTTCATTATTGTCAATATCAAGTATGTCCATATGTCAACATACATAATGGCTTCATTTTTGTCAATATTAAGTATGCCCATATATTAACATACATAATGGCTTCAAAGTTTGTCAATATTAAGTATGTCCATATATTAACATACATAATGGCTTCATTATTGTCAATATCAAGTATGTCCATATATAAAAATTCATAATAACTTCATTATTGTCAACATAAAGTATGTCCATATGTCAACATACACAATGGCTTCATTATTTCTCAATATTATGTATGTTCATATATAAACATACATAATGGCTTCATTTTTTATCAACATTAAATATGTCCATAAATTAACATACATATTGGCTTCATTATTTGTCTACATTAAGTAACTTTGTTGACAGCTGGCTAGACAATCTGTGGGACTGCAGTTCATGAAAATTCCCCAAAACCAGATTTCCACCATTGCATCTTCATTTCTGTATGTTTCACTTCATTTGATTTAGCCTGGCCGTGAGAATGTTTTAGAATTGGGATTTCTATAATAATATGAAATGTTGTTTTTCCCACAGTAAACTGCTCTAAAGGCCCCCAGATGTATTTCTCAGATAAGCTTCATAGCTGTAAGAACTTGTCCGATCCATCGTTTGTCAGTGTTCTCGTCTCTAGAGCTGAAGTAAGTATCATCATCATTAAAACACATTTGTCCGTAAGTGACTGGAATATTAGGCCTTGATTACATCCAGGTATATGTCAATGCAGAGTCTATACTGAATTGATGATACAGCTGATTTCATTTTCCCTTCAAAGCTGTCCCTTTATTTACCAGTTTATGTGGTTTTGGACTGATATTATACTTAGAAATGTAAACCAATGTGGACATCAAGGTTTGATTAAGAGTTCCTTATCATTGACTTTATCAGTGCCTAAGGCCTTTCAATGCTTTTATCCAAACATTCTTTCCAGTTTGGTATCAAAATTTAAACAAGATGGCATTTGCTAATACCTTTTTATAATAAGAAAAGAACAAGTCATCCTTTAAACTTTACCAAGGTCCCCCAAATTGTCCAAATCAATATGGGGATAAGAACCATGACCGTTACCCTTTAATTGAAGAAACTGCTCTTAAATCTAAGTAGGGAAAGGAGGGACAGCCACTTTGTGTTACCGATTCTTACGCATGTATTCACTGTGCAATCAATTTGGATTTACTGTAAATCACCTTCAATGTCCTTTGTGAATAATTGTTACCTGTTAGCCAGTTGTTACCTGTAATAATTGTTACCTGTTAGCCAGTTGTTACCTGTTAGCCAGTTGTTACCTGTAATAATTGTTACCTGTTAGCCAGTTGTTACCTTTAATAATTGTTACCTGTTAGCCAGTTGTTACCTGTAATAATTGTTACCTGTTAGCCAGTTGTTACCTGTAATAATTGTTACCTGTTAGCCAGTTGTTACCTGTAATAATTGTTACCTGTTAGCCAGTTGTTACCTGTAATAATTGTTACCTGTTAGCCAGTTGTTACCTGTAATAATTGTTACCTGTTAGCCAGTTGTTACCTGTAATAATTG
>JAQQZZ010043296.1:0-10330 GCA_030265115.1 Mopalia vespertina | reverse complement strand
AGCAAAATGCAAATTTAGACGAAGACTGCAAACAATTTGGGTAACCTATAAATAGGTCCTCCTAAATTAAGTTTGCACACCCATGGGGAAACCCCGTTCTGACCGTTCTCCCCAACCGCACAGGCCTGATTGGGCTAGCATACATGAAGTGTACGAGATAATCACCTTGAACTGTATTGTACAGTTACTTTTTCCTGCTTCGGAAATTACTGAATCATTATAGCATCAGAATTATGTTATACACAGTAAATGTGTAATAGAGTTTAACATATGTGCATGTATTTCTATAGAAAACATTTGAGGAGATTTTGTATGACATAATTCACGTCACAATTTTTGTTTTATTAAAATAATAAATAATTTAATTCAATTTGACGCTTTCTGGTTATTGTACTTGACAGACTTGTTTTATCTGACAAACCTGATAATTGCATTTTCTGAAATGATTTGTCAGAGTTTGATTTATAACAAAGACATTATTAGAATCGTAAAAAATTTTAACCATTTTAATGAAAATTTCAACCATTAAAACTATAGCTCAAAAGTAAAGGATGCATGAATTTGCATCAAGGCATCTTATAGACCTATTTATATGGCAATGTGTTAGGCTGTACAAACATTGTGTTAGCGAGGAAGAAAAGAAAAAGAAACCGTTTTAAACAAATTGATCCAGTATTTGCAGGAAAGAAAAGAAGTCATTTGAAACACACCGATATAGTATTTGCCAGAAAAAACCATTTGAAATACCGATTTGAAATTTAATTCAAAAAAATTCCTCTGGGTAAAAGCAGTGTGCTTCAAGTATACTTATACTGGAGGACCATAACTTTTGCAACACATGTTTCAGGGATGAAAATAAGGCCAGCGATTGGGAACAACCACCAGTGAGTGGCCATTCTATGTTAAACACAAACAAATTACTGATCAAATTCACAGCTTGATTTCATTATCAACTAATCAGAATATCTAGCCATATTATTATTTCAAAGCCTGGGGTCTACATCATTTCATCGCCATTAGGGTTGTATAAATGAAATACCCTTCAGATCAATGATCAATCCAGCAACATGGAAAACATACTGTAAATTTCATGTAAATTGTCGGCTACATGTACTGTATTTAGCGGATCAGACTAGGAAAGTATACTGTATCTGGTATGCAAGACAACAGAAAATATAGGACAGCCATAAAATAGATTTAAACACCCATGGTATCACTTCTTTTATGCTAATTTGAGCTTCATCAAAACACTTCAAGAGAATAATGTTGATGAGTAAGAAGATGACTACAATAAATACTGATTTCTCCCCTGGCATTTGTCATTAGTAAATTGTCTGCTATAGGGTGTTTTTTTTACATGTGCTTGTACGAGACAGCTCGAAGCCGGCCTATGGTTTTTGTTTTAAGTCTTTATTGTCCTGTCTTCTCATTGCATGAAATCAATCATATTTTTTGTCACTAATTCAAATGTTAGACAGGTAAACTACGAAGATCAGAAGAGCAACATTAGCTTATGTGTTGCTGTTGGGTAGGTTTGATGAAGAGCATTGCATATATTTGACAAAATTCAAAAAAAAATATATATATATTTTTAAAAAATTATCATCTTGAATTGGAATGTTTTAAAGCCATAATAAGTTCTCCAGTTTCTGAAAAACAGCAAAAAAAAAACAAAAAAAACCTACCATTCTCTTTTTTTTTACCTTGAATTTTTGGGGTAGGTAGGGTTACGGGAAACAAAAAAATTATTATGGATGGCCTGAATACGATGTTAAACCCCATGCTTAGAATGTCTTTCAACTTTGCAAGAGTCCTAATTGCTTCTGAGAAGCAAGGATTGATTTCTGAGTTTACTCTGTACTGCAACAAAATTAAAATGTTAACTACTTGTTAACTACTGTTAGAATACACTGCCACCAACAAGTGGAATTCTCTAACATGAAACCGTGGCGTAAAACACCAAGTGATGAGTGATCACCTGTACATGCCCAACATGAGAATAAAGAAGGTGATCCCTTAATCGTTACTTTGACCTGGTCGTGTTTTACGGGTTAGTCCATCAGCCTAATAATCTTACTTAGATGTAAGTTCAGGTCCGTTTGCCACCAGGAGGCATATGAGTGAGTCAAAGGTTGGTTTTTATGAGGTTTCCTTCCGGATTTCCAACATATTTAAGCAAGAAACAGAATGAAATGGTCAATCCTAGAAGTAAAATACCCTCGAATACCATGTTAAATCCTTATCAATCAATCAAACAAACAAACAAAGCTTTCACATTATTTGTATTTTCGTTATTTTGGACAAAAATATTATTCAAAGCTTTCACATGTCCAAGATGAGACTAAAGAGGGTGATACTGTATGGGTACATTAAGTATTTGGTTAATTTTAACTACTTTGTTGCTAATCGAAAAAGGACCTGGATATTCAGGTTTATAGGTATTCATATTTACAAAGATCCATTTTGAAATCTGATTGGACAGGCAGAATTCTAGCTCTTGTTTAAAACTCTGTTTCGGGATTGCCTGATGCCAAGTTATGAAACTTGATGACAAGTTTCATAATCAAAAAAGTACACTTTGCAAAATTGCATTTCTTTCCAATGGCAGTCTCTTGTGTGATGTATATATCTTTTTTAACCGAATTGTTTGATGTAACATTATAATATATCTAAGTTTGGGACCAAACACAGCATAAATAAGATTCAAATTCTCTTTGTGAACATCGCGCATATTTAATCCTTATACTGAATGTACTTAATTTCCTTGCCAGTTCCAGACGTAACCAAGAAGTTATGTGTGAGCAAGGTGGTCGACAGCCCAGACAATGCCGGAGGTCTGCCCTTTATTGACTGGCAAACACAGACGCCAACGCAGCATGACCAAGCTTGGTTTATAGGACGCCAGAGCAAAAGGAACATCCGAGCTAGAGTGATAATGAGCGACGATAAAGCCGAATCAACAATCCGAGGAATGGTTAACGTTGTTGGGATCTTAGAACGGTTTCTACAAGTTCGCTTTAATGATATGCGTCGCTGTGAGATCATACCGCCCGCGGAGCTAGACGCTTACCTCGTCAGCTTCTTCCTGGAGCTGCGAAAACCCGATGGCCGAGATTATGATCCTTACTCACTGTCAAACCTTCGTTCATACCTTGATCGTTTCCTAAGAGAGCATAATTATCCTTATTCCATTGGGGTGTCTGCGCTATTTACAGCAAGTCAGCAGGCTTTTACAAGAAAGCGCAGAAGCCTATTGGCAGTCCGATCATCTCAGAAAGAACTTGAATTACAAGTTGAGCAAAGCTTATTTGGAACGCCAATGAAAACACCTGCGATGGATTTGGACAGTTGGAAGTTTCTCTATAGTCAACAAAGTGCAGAAGTTTTGGCGCATATGGGTAACCAGGCTTGGATGGATGCGTCAAAAATGGATGCCAATATAGCCTCTGAAATGCTTAAAGCCGAAATTTTGAAAAATCATCCGACTGAACGCTCAAATAATGCTGCGAATGTTGTTGACCAAACCGGAGCGTCTACCAGTCAAGACAAGGAAAATACTTCTTCAGAAAGCTCATGTTATAACGTGGAAGGGGGTGTACCAGATTATAAAGGAAACGGAGAAGAAACCAGCAGTGACAGCACTAATTATCCCAATGTTAACAACCAGCCTGTCTCTGATCAACCGTCTTCAGTCAGTCAATCTGAGAACTGTTTGATTGAGGACGCTAACAAAGCCATTCCTTCAGCAAACATGGCTATATAGAATACCTGATAGAGTGATACATTCTCAATTAAAACTGCTTCATTGTCTTTAAGACAATTTGTTTCTTCTGCGACCAACTTAACGCAATGGATTTTCGAAACAGCTACAAGTGTTTTCTAACATAAGGAAAAGCTAATGCCACTGAAAACCACTAGGTAGTTGTTAAAACATTGACAGAATGATACGGCTTGGTTATTGTACGTTATCTGGACATACATGTTAATACTGGCAGAGCTTTCCTCAATGCTAACAGAACAGCCAACACTCAACTGGCTTGGTTGTGTGTGTGTGAGTGCTGTATTAAAAACCAGTATGACAAGCTGTGGGCTTCAACCAATCAATATTTGACTGTCCAAGTGTGCTATCTACTCCAATCATGTGGGGAATATAGTAGAACCCCTAACAATTCCACCAGAAAATGGGATTTAATGTTTATTACTGAAGACTTTACCAACTGCCTAGGTGTGAATTTTGTTGCATGATAGGCAAAGTTAATAATTCTGGGTATTGGTAATGCTTAATTTGAAATTGGATAAAAGGAAAATATTTCTGCTTTCTAGTTTAAGGCAAAAATTGTAGAATATTTAGAGTATTTAATGTATACTGTAGCTGCCCGGAGTTAATACATGTATGCAGTAAACCGAGGTTGGCCCTGACTTCAATAAACAGTCTTAACACTGATTGATCGGCAGGTGCCCTGGGGCTGCTCTACACACTAATCAATCAACCAATCAATCAATCAAAGGCTGGCAGATGTGAGCCAGTTTATTTATAGGAGCCATTGTGTTAGGCATTGATTAGCAGGGACTACTGTAGTATTCCTTTTGCACAGACTTGTGTGCAAACCCAAATATGTGTTAATGAAAGGATTTAAAAGGATTGATCACTGATTTGAGTTGCGTTAACAATTGGATAGATTTGCAAATATATAGCGCTATGTTTCAATGTAGCCATGTTGTGTTTACTTAAGTAACAATTTCCCAACAGAGCCAAACATCCTCATAGTTTGTGGTTGTACTATTATGGCTATGATGTATCTGTAGTATGGACACCTTACTACAGATACTGTTTTGTTAATTTGGTTTTGACCAAAACATGTTGCTACAAGCCTACAAAACAAATGGTGGTAGTGATACCATATATCAGTGTGTATTAAAACTGGAGTTTAGAGAGATAATTAGTTAATGTAATGTTCATGTTAAAACAAATAGAGCATAAACAGTTAAGAGCTAAATTCAAAGTCATTAATAGTCTGGTGGTGGCATGTACAAGCTAGGTCAAATACAGACATCTCTATATGATTGAAAAAATATAATTTGGTAATGAACACTTCTAATTTTAATTGGAAAATACATACCTCTATTGATGCAGTTGATATGCTAGTGACTTCTATTGGGTTTAGATTTGATCTCTAATTATAATACAGCCACATATTTAATTCTTCAGATTTCTTGATATGCATCATGGATACATATATAAGATTGGCTTTAATTATATATACAATAACTAGGACATTAATTCATATTTATACCACAGGATAAGAATATATGTCAAATCTTATTAAGCATACAAGTTAATGTTGCTGAAGTCAACCACCTTGCATAATTCTTCATAATGCATTTGCCCAACTCTCATTAATGATCATATATACAGAAATCCTTTCTTTATATCCCCTGATAAAAGCATGCCTGTTTCTCGTGGATT
The DNA here is from genome assembly GCA_030265115.1 of Mopalia vespertina. NCBI lineage: Eukaryota > Metazoa > Mollusca > Polyplacophora > Chitonida > Mopaliidae > Mopalia > Mopalia vespertina. The sequence goes on along the minus strand of JAQQZZ010043296.1, from coordinate 4,863 downwards.
GGCAGAACAGGGTTTTCTTTTTAACATCCAATTAAAATCCTCTATTTGTCTTTTCTACATGTAGCCTAAATCTTTGATTGGTTATCGACAAAGGTGTTTTTCAGACAGCCAATTAAATGGCTGCGGCCTTTGATATATGCAAGCCATTAACAACTGTTGTCTGGACCGCCTGATATGACATGATCTAATTTAACCTGTTCACAGCAAGCCAGTTCAACAAATCCTAGAGACAGCCCCAGACATGGCAAGTCCGGGAAGAAAAAGCAAAAGAATTTGTGTAAATAGTCTCTGATCAGCGATCATACATTGTTACCTGAAGCAGTGGTTTTCTATATTTATATTTTCAAAGGCAGTTATATTTGATTACCAACTGTGGTGTGTTTTGGACTATCCAATCACAAATTAGCTGTTTCTAGTCCGACTCTTTATACAAAAACTGATTGGTTTATGGGAATCGAGCAACTAACAGAATATAGATTGTTTGAACCAACATAACACTGGAACCAGTGTTGCTGTACACACCTGGTTAGCACCATGCAGTCATCGTGCAATAAAATGCCCTTCTTTAGCAGCTTTTGAAAAAGGTCTGTAATTAACCCAGACATTAGAAGCATATACATGTACATACTCAATCTACGAATATCAGTTTAGCCGTGTCCTGTTTACCAGGTACCTTTCAAGGAACAAAGACCCTATTCTCCTTTGATGTACAATATGGACACAAGGTAATAAGTCCATTACAGCATACATATTAATTTTTTTACATTTTATTTAAATCTCCAAGTGAAAGATAAAAATTAAAATGGAGATAATTTTTCTTTTTATATAAAAAAAAAAAGTCCAAGTTTTAGCGAGAAGAACCAAATTTTTTTTATATATATATATATTGTGATTTTTGTAATTGTACTTTTTTGGTATTTATTTTATGGTGATGGTCAAAGCTCATTCTGTTTTTGAATTTTTTTTTTTTACATCATTTATCGTACATGTACATAAGACAACAGTCCGTAGTAGATTTTTATTTATTGTCTGAACAGTTTATTGTAAATATTACTATTGTAAAAAAAATGATATCTTTTTCTCCTGGAGTTATAGATGTAAATAATGACATATTAATTATTTAACATTCCTATTACGACTGTGGTTATAAGTCAAGTTGGTTAATATAGTCCTGTATGTGTTATCAGAACTTCAGATCACAGATGTAAGTGTTGTCTAAGTAATTATAAATTGGCTCAATTCGTGCAATTAAAAGTTAATTATGTAAATATCTTATCACGCCTACAATCCAAGTGACAGCATCTTTATTAGTAAATGGGTTGTCATAACCTTGTGAAAAAGACCATATATATGTTTACTAACTTTTGACTACTTCAAGCATTTCTTGCTCCATTGCTCTCTGAGCTAAGAGGGAAGGCAATCAATATTAATTGATTTGTTTTTCGAACTGGACCCACCCGAAATATTCAAGGAAAAAAAAAATTAAAATTTTTTTTTACTGGAAACAAATATACTATTTTGGGTGGCCTTACATGAGGCTGATTTAAGATTTGTTCTGCACTGTAAACTTGTCCATTTTGTCTTCTTACACCAATTTTTGTCTCATTTTTTGTTGCCAGTGATATCACAAGTGGTCTTCTGAACTCTTTTTCTTTTTAAAAGTCAACATTTGTGTGAAATAAACTCAACCAAACAAACAAACTAAGACCCTAGTTGCTCAATGCGTATACATGTATCAAGGCTAGGGATACATGTTCCATTGTACCGGTCTCCTCACGTTCTATCATTGTGGGAGGTGGGCTTAATAATCCAGTCTTGTTCCCTTGTTCAAGGGACAACTAGTGCCCAGTAGATTAGAATATCTGCTGTTGTCTTTACAGGATATATACTCTACGTTATGCTGTCTGCCACCATTGTGAGAGGTGGGTTAAATACACCAGTAATGCCGTTCCTTTGTTCATCCAGCACCTAGTACCCAGTAGATTGTAATATCTGCTGTTTTCTTTGTGTCTTAAACTCTGGATTATGTTGAAGGATTAGCAGTAGATTTTATTATGAGGAGACTTCTCATCTCCGACTGTTTTCAGTCTGCCGCCATTGTGAGAGGTGGGTTGAATACACCAGTAATGCTGTTCCCTTGCTCAGGGACAACTAGTGCTCAATGAATTTATGTCCTATTTACTCTAGGTATAATATGTATGTATTAGCAGTGGATTTTGTTACGAGGAGACTGCTCTTCTCTGACTGTTCTCAGTCTACCAGTCTGCCATTTTGAGTGTTGGTGTATGGCAGCCGCGGAGGGCTTTGTTCCCTGCATGCCTGAACAGTCGGGGTGTGCTGGACAAGGGACAATGCTATGTGTAATTATTGTGCTTTCAGCCATCTGGTAAGCTACACATGAACATGCCTGACGCACTAGTCAATCGATCAATCAAGCGTATTATTAGACTGGCCTGCCAACTCCATGGCAAAAAGCCTTCAGGCTCTTTGTTCTCCGGGCTCGATCGATTCTCCCTTACTTCACTCGGTTTCCCTGGCAACCATTGATCTTCATTTGATTGTCTCATGATTTATCTGACAAGCTCCTATTTTGATTGACAATTATAACAAAACTGATTGTGAGAACTGTATTGATCTATCCTGCATCAGGACTTCCGTCATTATTGCCAGTTTTAAACACATTCATCAATCTCAAAATATCAGTGAGGTAAGCCCAGACATTCCTGTGCGTCTTCAGTTTTCTAATTAATAATAATAATAATCAAAAAATGATCCTTTAAGAGTATTGATTTACTCAATGTACCTTTTTTTTTCTGAAGAAAGCAAGCATGGTATTTAAAAATGTACACGATTTAAGCCCAGTTTTAAGGATTGATTGAATCTTTATGATGTAAAATGGAACGAAAACTAAGTTCGGTACATGTATATGGATTATGACAGTTGAGTTATTTTTGCTTTATAACTCTTATATTAAACATATTTTGCTCGGTTTAATATTATTTCCCTTCCACGGCAAATGTGCATCAAAGAGTTACGCTATTTATTTTAATTTTTTGGGGTTATATTGAATAGTTCTTTTTTTCTATTCACTAATAAAAGGAATTTCTAGTTCGCTGAGTTAGCTATTTATTTCGCATGGCTTAAATAAAGGCTTGTGTTTGGCTTATTTATTCACAAATCTTTCTCCGTATTTTGAATAGAATTTTTTTTGTTACCTCTTCCAGAGGCTCCCCTCGAAGGAGGACGGTGTTTGACTGTAAAGTCCGAGAGCTCCCCTCAAAGCCCAAGTGCTGAGTGTTCCACCGGACCCGGTACCATTCCCCCAGGTCATGCATTTAGACCAATCTCGTCGGCTGCTGAAAAGAAAGCTTTTAATAAGCACGTGCAATCCAGGATAAAATTTACAAAAGAAAAATCGGCCTCAACTATCCGGAATATGGCCAACTCTGTAGGTACTTTTGAACGCTGGTTACAGGAGATGCACAATGATGATCGATCTATCGAGACAGTCCCTCCAGCTGAACTTGATCAGTACTTATCAACTTTTTTCATGATTCTTAAAAAACCTGACGGCACAGACTATGACCCAGACTCGTTCACTGGCTTCCGTTCATATCTCGACAGATTTTTAAAAGAGTCTGATTATCCTTGTTCTCTCAGTAAGTCACTTGAGTTTCGCACATGTCAAGAAAGTTTTCGATCTCGACGAAACTCACTTAAGGATCTTTCTAAAGGGAAAAAGAAAGCAGAAATTCTTCAGCTTCTCGAGACAATGCAATTCAGCAAACCCGTGAGCTAACTTCACATGCAGACAAAATGCACAAAACGATCGGGATAAGGATAGTGTTATTGCAGTATACTCATGTTGTCCACCATGGAGGAACATTAATTTTCCAACAGGATGTTTGTATTTATAACACTTCACAGTATGTTTGTGTTGCTGTCCATGCTTTGGAAGTAAATTGCCATCATATAAGTGAAATAACCTTAAGCACAGCATTACACACCAATCAATCAATGAATAAGTTACAAAACTACAGTCAGAAGGGGCTGTCATTGTCAGTGTCCACAAGTTGCAACCATTCAAAAGCTATGTCAAATGATTGGATTTTTTTTATGACCGTTTGCTGTACACAAATTTAGTTTACATTTGACTCCCTATGAAGGTTAAGTTTTTGTGTAAATTCCCAAAAGATTATGTTTTTTCAAAGCACATATGTTGGGCTACATTAATTTTTGTTTAGTATACATTTCTGGTCCGGTTAATTTATATGATTGAGTTTTGCGTTTGTTAAGAAAAAGGCTGTCGATTTGTATACTAACAATTTTCATTCTATGCTACACCTTTGAAAGCTATATGTCCATGTATTTAATAAAATCTCACTTGGTTATTTAATCAAATAAATTTAATAAAAAAATTAAATTAATTAATTTTATGTATTAAATAAATTTCTCACTGAGATTCTCTGGTTTCCAGTACAATTTTCAGATAAAGCATGCCAAGGTGAACTTTGAATGTTCCATTAACTTACTCTAGTGATACATTGCATCTGAACAATGCATAAGCTGAATTGAAAACCAAATCATGTAATTGAGAGTACATGAGGTCTACTTGTAAGTCTTTAATAAAAATCTGTTTGCTGCATTTAAACATTGGAAGTACGATGTACAAACGATTATATCTTTATGTGGTGATAATAAAGTGATGTGTTTTGTGTGAAAACAGTGTCTGTTTGTGAATAATTTAGAGATTGATTGATTCATACCGTATGTTGTCAGGCATGGGTTCATATCAATTGGGCCCACGGCCGTGGCTTAGTGGCTAGCGAGTGCACTTTCTGAGCCTACTTCGATGTACCGTTC